>JAYKKM010000035.1:6042500-6310000 GCA_035772405.1 Chrysogorgia sp. JL179-B06 | reverse complement strand
TATGATCTTTACATATTTATAGTAATTGGAACATTCTAAGAAGATTTGTAATATATCTTCTCAGGCGAAAATTTCATCTTCATGGACTTTTTTGCAGTTAAAGTTACCGGATATGACATCAAAGGAGGAATTTTTGAAGCAAGAAACAAAAGAAAACTGATTTGCAATTCCTCCTTTGATGTCATATCCGGTAACTTTAACTGCAAAAAAGTCCATGAAGATGAAATTTTCGCCTGAGAAGATATAGTACAAATCTTCTTAGCATGTTCCAATTACTATAAATATGTAAAGATCCCACAAGTGATATAGGCACTTTAAACTCAGATAAAGATCTGATGTGCGTCATGTGGCAGTAGTAATATATATATATATATATATATACATGTGTTAGAGACTGGCACTAGCTCTAAGCCAATCAGAATCAAGTATTGATTTGAATGGACCAATCAGAGCAGAGCCAGTCAAAAATTTCCAGGGGGGTGTCGTATTTTTAAGGTGTGGTCACCCTGTTAAGAACGACCAGTGATCAAATCAGGGGGGATATGCAGCTGGTCGTATACAAGAGGTTTTTTGTATTAAAATTATTCAAAATAAGGTGGTCGCGGTCAAGAGTATATATATCACTTAGGTCGTGTTGTTGTACGACCAGTTTTTTGATAATCCTGAGTTGAACGACCAGAGAGATTGAAGGTCATTCAAGGTGAATAGTGTTAAGCAAGTACTGACATAATTTGCTATACGGGGTTGAAAGCAGTGGTGTACAAGGAACAGGAGGTTTAAGTCGTAGAATTTAGTGTTCTGATCAATTGAAGATCAGTATGGAATAGTTCACCGAGAAACCAAATACTCGAGATGATTTTTAAAAAACATCTAGTGAAACATCTAAAAAACATCTAAAAAACATTTGGTTTCTCGATGAACTTTTCCACACTGATCATCAATTAATCGGAACACGAAATTCTACGACTAAACATCCTATTCCTTGTACATCATTGCTTTCAACCCCATATAGCATCCGTGCCAGCACTTAGACAAATCATCATTCACACTGTGATATATATACCCACGCACACCTTGATTTTGAAAAAAAATACAAAAAATTCTATTATACATAACCATCATACCTCACCCGATGTGATTTATACTTACGTGTACCCTCCAAATTCCATATTATTTATTGAAGACTTGTAATGTTTTTTGGGAATAAAAATAAACAGTTTTTGGAAAAACTGTTTTATTTTTATTTGAATATTTTTAAACACACATTTTGAATTAATCATAGAAATTTCCGTCGTGGAGCTCTTACCTCGACGCCATCTTATGGCCGAATGACTGATATTCCTTAGTAACGGTATTTTTAAAAAGGATCTCAAAATATTATAAGAGGATATATCTCATAAAAATTATTTCGGATTCCCCAAAAAAGTTTTAGAGAGAGATAGAGTTTGGAGAAACCTCAAAATAATTTTAGATGAAATATCCCAAATAAAAATATTAGAGGTGTAAAAGTGTTTTTATTAAATTTGGAGAAAAAACCAAATAAATTTTAAGATAAAAATTATTTCGGAGTGTTGCTTCCCAAAAAAGTTTTAGAGAGATAGAGTTTTTTGAAAAAACCTCAAAATAATTTTAGATGAAATATCCCAAATAAAAATATTAGAGATGTAAAAGTGTTTTATTAATTTTGGAGAAAAACCTCAAATAATTTTTAAGAGATTTGTTTACTATATAAGCAGATGTTATTTCATATTTTATCAGTTGTGTTGTGTTTTGCTCGCTTGTAAGTTGTGCTTCGGTACAAGACTCTGACATCTTCCAATGTTCTGTTTTTTATTAAATTGCATTGGTGCGCGATCAACCCGTAGTCGAATTTGCGATTCGAATGAGATTGGCTCAGGTCCATAGCGACAATCTGGTCATCCCTTGTTCAATGAATTGCTTATTTTACGCAAGGGTTGTTCGTTAGCATATGATGAAAGAGTTAGCTATAGTAAAAACACACACACGATGGAGAAGTTTGGATGAATATATATTTTTACAAGGAAACAATAAAAACTACACAAATAAATTAGTAATGTCTTTGAAGGGTTTTCTTGTGGGGTATAAAACCCCTCTGTAGACTATTCCTACAAATTAAAATTAAATGTTTATTGTTTCACCAAATGTTGTACACCTACAAATTAAAATATAAAATAATTATTGCCCCATTTTCACCATAGTGTCTGTACTTTCGTAATATATAAACGACTCACCCCGCGTGTCGACGTACCCCCACACGCGTGGATCATCGTCTTCCTCTTCGGGTACACGCGGCTCATAGTCGTCAAAATCGAATTCCGACTCCGCAGGGACACGGAATGCCCATTCGCTCTCACCATCCTGTAACAACAATACCCCAGGTATGGAGGCAGGATCCTCGTCCTCGATCGGTGGTGGGGGGATGGTTTCTTTCTAAGAGAAAATATAAAAACATAATAAATACATATCGTCTGTATAGTAAAAACATTTTAGCACTATCTTACATTTTCTTCTTTAGGGTTGTCCGCGTAAAGCGGGATAGCTTCCACACTCGGGTCTTCGTCTTCAAGCGGGGGTGGCGGGATGGCTTCGTTCTAAGAGAAAATATAAAAAAACATAATTACATAACGCTTGTATACAGACAGTAAAAAACATTTTAGCGCTAACTTACATTGACTTCGGTTGTTTTCTGGATGGGTTTCGTGTTGGTTTGGTTCGACATCTTCGAGTTTTTTATTTTTGCTTGGTTCTAGCTTGCAATCGTTGTGGTGTGAGATACGCATACGTGATTTATTTTATAATGACGCTCTCGGTCTATTACAATGGTTTGCGGTTTTAACCAATCAGAGTTTCTATAATCAAACCCTCCCCCGTATCTATCCAATCAGAGCTCGTTCATTAAACCCTTCATGTCAAAACAAGTGAAGTATTATAGGTGGGGAACAATACGTGTTGTTAAACGCTTAAGGATGCGTATATATAATTAGCGTCGTGTTCTATGACCGCCCTTTATGTCAAAACAGTATGATTAATAATAGGGTCGGAACAATGAAGCTTAAGGACGCGAAGCGTTTTGTTCTGATTCCTCCCCTTATGTCAAAACAGTTTGATATATAATATGGTTAAGGACAATGAATTTACTTGTGGGGATTAGCGGCCATTTTGTTTGTGTACTTGGGTAGCGCGATTTTTTAATGTGTTCTAACCTTATTTACTTGTAGGGATTAGCGGCCATTTTGTTTGTGTACTTTGGTAGCGCGATTTTTTAATGTGTTCTAACCTTATTTACTTGTAGGGATTAGCGGCCATTTTGAGGGGATTAGACCCTGTGAAATATATATTTCCCGTGTTTAAATACGTCTATTTCTAGATATTTAAGCATTTTTATACTTATTTAAGCATATTTTTATGCTTTTTGATACTTTATTTTACACTTTTCACACATTTTAGTATATATTTTAAGATACCCGTGAGCGCGATAAGGAGAGCGTGTTAATTAATTCACACATGTCAAAATAGATGATAATGGTTTTTTATTGTTTAACGTAATACTTCGAGGTTACAATTCATCGTGTAAGAGTTTACAAAGAAGATATGTCTGCCCAAGAGATCTTCTTGATTTTCCTGGCGATGAATCATTGCAACAATAATTCCAGCTTCGACTCCCATTCGGGTATTAAGAACAGAGGTAAGGTTAAAATCCTTTAGTATTATCCCGCGCCGGTTGTCTAACCAAATTTTATCTTCTTTCATGAAGTCAACCACATAAAAATCAGAGTCTTTGCATATTGTATATAGAAATTCAGAACTGTATAACTTCACGTTAACAAGTTTAATTTCGTTTATATCTATGCTTGTTGTCATCGTATCTAATACTAAAATGTTTTTGGAGATGTCTATATATACAAAGGGATTAGTCTTTTACGATAAAAATATATTGATTGGTAAGATACACGTTTTTACCAATCTTATCGTGTTCGGATGAATCGAATTCGATTTTAAAATAATTGTTATCTTCATCTTTAAAGAAAAGTTCATACATCTGTTTCGGTGCTGCAGGTTTGGGTCTTGAACCCATTAACTGTAGATTTCGTTCACGAGATAGATCTCTCAAGCTCCTCATAGATATAATTTTTGCTTGATTCATGGCTGATAGGGTGGAGGATCATCGCATGTTACACGCACAAATAGCCCGATCAATGATGTAAAATCCTCTGATGAGTAGGTATATATATATTCATCACCTAACAATAGCAACTTATATATTATTCTATCACGTGCATTGTTGGGTAACGGTAACATTTCCATTTTATGACATTCAACCACTTTATATTCGACCAATGAGAATACCCCGATATTTTATTGGGAATTAAGTTCAACCAATCAGGTTACGCTATTTTTTTTTACGTGTTTTTTTATAAACGTTTGTTTCCAAAATTTTTAGACACAATCTCAGCATGGCCCGTGTGAAACAGACACATAGAAATTTGGAAAGTGGAAAAACCATTGCACGGATTGAAAGTAGGGGAAAAGATATTCCTAAAATGTTAAAGCAACGCCGTCATCAGCAACAAGAATATCGTCAAATGGGACGGAATATTTCAGATGATGAACAAGCATACAGCCAAGAAATCACAAGAAAAAAGAACATCAAAATAACTAAAGACATTGCACAGTCGCCATTAAATTTTGCTCTACCGATAACAACGTCCAGTCACGTGGTCCCTCGGCAAGCGAAGTCGTCACCACGGCAAGCAAAGCTACCCCCCCTGCAAGTAAATTCATCGTCTCAAGAACAGGAGGGTTACATAAACCCTCTACTCCTGCAAGCGAAGTATAACACGTCACCACGGCAAGTACCGTCTCTAGTCCAGCAAGTAAATTCTCCTCTACTACAGCAAGCGAAGTATAACGTGCCGTCGTGGCAAGCAAAGGTACCGGCTCTACTATCGCAAGTAAACCCCCTACCTCCGCTACTATCGCAAGAACAGTATAATATACCGCTTCAAACACCGCAAGCAAAGTATAATGCATCTCCTATTCCACCGCAAACGATCTCACCGCCACAACCCGAAGATGAATTAGATAATTATATATACGATATGCCCATTGATTTCTTCGGTCAAATCCCTATTCCTTCTCCTGCGAATTTAATACGAATGTGTGATGAAATGGTACCCGTTCAACAAGGAAAACAATTATTACAAATTGTGGATGAATTAGCAAATGCTCTTTCCCCCACATTATCTCCTATTCCTCTTTCACCACCACCACAACTACCACCCCCACCTAATTCACCACAGCCATTATTTCCAGTATGTGAAGAAGAGGAAGAAGAAGAAGAGGAAGACGACCGAGAAGTATTGAACGATCCGCCATTGAAGAAAAGATGTTATAAACGTTCGTTAATATATATGAAACGTGAAAAAAAGGTGATGAACATCATGAAGAAAAACGAATGACAATCTATTCGAATTATGATCAAGATATTATTTGTACACAACGCGATAAATATCGTGAGTTAGAGGGTCTCTATATTGAGAAACTATATATAAATAAACAATATTTGCAATGGCGTTCTAGAAAATTTACGAGTGACCTTATGGAAAAACGATATATAATGGATAATAATAAGGATTTGAAACGAAAGACTGATTTGAAAAAAAGGAAACCGAAATGTATAAAATGATATTGTTCTAAATAAAAATATCAGTAATGTGAAAACATGGAGGTGTGGAATGTCATGGTAAAAGAACTGGCACGTTTTGAAATAAAAATCAATAAAAATATGGAACAAAGTGTGTGGAAATGTCTTAACGAACATGAGAATTTATTTAAAAATATTATTGCACATTTAAAATGTCCACGTGAACTTTTAGATGCCTATAATCGTATGGAACGTCATGAAATTGGACAAATAATAGCATTTTTTGCTTTAATCCTGTGTTTTTTTAGATATAAACACATTGATAATGAGGAAAATATAAAAATGTGTATACGTCAAACAATTTTAGATTTTAGAAATTCACATCTTAAATTCATTTTATTCCCTCATGATAAAAAACACACGTCGTGGTTTGGGTTGTGGAATATATTCTTTGAATTTTTTAAATTAGTCTAAATACAATTTTTCAATACTCTGTATTATAATGTCAGGATCTTCAAAATTAATATTATATGATTCTATAATACTCTTAATAATAAAAGTAGTTGATGTGCAGGTATTAGATGTAATCCTTACCCTTATAGAAAAATTATATATTATATCCATATGCGGGGGGTAATATTGTAAACTAAGCGGACTATTATTTTGTATAATACTATTATTTTTAACTTGATCTGAAAATAAACTGACTTTAAACTTATAGGGTTTACTTGTCTTATAGAATAATTTAAACCAATAAGAGTATTTCTGACAATTTTTATAACAACAGGTACAGGGAGGGGTTTTCATATGCATCAGCTTAACAAGCTTATCGAGATTAAAAGTATAAACCCTATCGTTACTAGTTTTAAGTTTTGATATAGGGTTATGATTTTCGCAAAAAAAAATAAAGCAACATACAAGTTGATACACTATTTTCTCAAAATTATCTAAATTATGTAGATAAAAAAAAGTAGCCTTCAAATAAAATGGATCTATAAAATATAAATAAATACAGCAATATGTAAATTCATGACTAAAACAACGATTAAGTCTATGTAATGTATTACAAAGATAAGACCCTCCATACCCTATGGGTTTAGGAATTGTAGTTTGCTCATATTAATAGTAATAGAAATAAAGTGGTAAATATCATTTCTTGGGTAATAACTGTTTTGAATTTCAATAAAAAAATTATCAGAATGATTATCATTCAAATGAAAAATAGATTTCATTAATGTTTGAGCGGGTATTAATAGTAATTTGTGATAACGCTCACAGAGTTTTTCACCATAAATATAATATTTTCGTTGTGTATGAACAACGGGTATTATATAGTGTTGTTTATCTGTTAAGATTCGCCAATCCATGCATTCATCTTGATGCATTTCAGGTTTCATTTTTTCAATATAGGCGTAGTCTTTATATCCACGACCAAGTTGTCTCGATTCAAATTCCATACATTCGATAATTCCCCCATAGTAATAGTCACATAAGTCACAGACGGCAAATAATAATCCAATGTATCGGTTACGAAAATGTTGTATATAATACACAATTTTCAATATCGTCTTAATATTGATTTCTTGAGCTTGCACATAGGTTCTTTTACACCCAATGTTTAATGACATTCTCAAAAGTGATAACGTTTTTTAAAAAAATCGCCTTGTATATATACTATTTTCTCAATCTTTAAATATATATTTCTACACACAGATTTTAACACGATAAAAATTTGAAAAAAGTATTATTGTAACTACAATGTATAATATATCAACTGATTAGACGTGTGTGTGTTTTAGAACAACATTAGGAATTCGTATTAATCCACAACACAGCATTTGGTGCAACTAATCCCTGTGTATTTGTTTAGAAGAAAATCGCTAATTATGGATTCGCGTCTCTAATTCCCCAAACACACATTCATTGTATACGAGTATCACAAATCATCGGGATGACATGAAAGCTTTAATCAACGAACTCTGATTGGTCAAACTAATCTACTCCCAGTTACACATAGTAACGCGGGATACAATTATAAAAGCCGATGTAGCGTTGAAAATAATTAATATCAGTCTGAATGTAGGAGAGTGAGAGATGGCAAAAATATTTGAGAACGTGAACAGCGAAATTAAAGAAGATTTCATACCGTTAGAGACAACTGAGAAGAATGAAGAGACTATCGAAGAGTTGTATGCGGGTAAATATAATTGTGCATTAAACAAATGTAAAGAAGAAATATCCCCAGAACGACAGAAATTATTTTTATCGCGTATCACACATATAATGGATTGTGAATGTTACCAGTTTAAGGGAGAGAGAGCCAGTTATCGTGAAGTAACTCTTCTCGAACTTCAAACGAACAAGTATTTTATTTATCATTGTTATGATGGGAAGTTAAAACCCTACAAAGAACTAACTCGAAGGGAACGGTCTACTGTCTACTATCAATATCGATGTCATGGACTAGACTATTTAACTGAAAAAAAATCAAGAGATTATTTTAGTCAAAGTGAACTTATAAATAGATTAAGTTATTTATTTCGTAATGTTTTTCCCCCGAATGCTATTATTGGATATAAAGGTGGTGATAAAGAATCGTCGTTAGTTAAAACACTTCAAGAAAAAACTATTGTACATTGTGTGAATATTGAATATTTTGGAATTGAGAAGTACGATTATTTACTTTCGTTTTATAATCTTAAACCAAGAAATTGTTGGTATCATACTAGTGAACCCACATGTTTATTGTATCATTGTAGTTTGTTTGAATGTCTTTTATTTGCTGCATGTTTGTTTCGTAAATTAGAAGATGTGGATAATGAACGATCTGTACTCTCTATGTATGATAAGGAATTTAATTTTTAAAAATTATTCTCTCCTGAACATTTTTCCTAAATAAAAAAAATACACTTTTTGATTTTAAAAAAAAAATATTGAATGTATTTTCCTTTTATTTTTAGAAACACAAAGATTGTTTAAAAAATTATCAAAAGCACATTTAAGAAATGTTTATATTTTAAAAATAAAACGTACATTAGAACGTTATTATTTTGTTAAAGATGTACATGTTATCAAAAATACTATTTTTGTTAAAATAGAAGGAGAGAGAAGTTTTAAAAAAAATAAGATGATCATAGAAACTCTTTGTACATTTAAATATATAAAAAATGATATCATTGTACGTATAGTATAAATAAAACGTTCATAATTTTTTTTCTCTTATTGGAATTAAAATGAGTCAGAAAAAAATCATCCATTATAATGAACGTTTTTATCTTATGAATCCAAGAAAATACGCGACAATTGCGTTAAAATCAGCAAATAATCTATATGCGTTTCCAGAAGTACCTTGGACACGCGGTGTAATACCATCGAGTTTTCTTGACGGTTTTAAATTAAAAACAAATATTCGTGCTCCAGGACCATTTACTGATTTTTCAATGACATTTAGTGACAATAGAAGTTTTCAAACAAAAAAAGCGAATTATCTTACGGGAGAATTAGAAGCAAGAAAAAAAGATTGGTATAAACGAAAAATAATTCATAGTATTGATGTAAAACTTAAAAATAATATTGTAGAACAATATAACGATGCATTAGGATGGAGTATTGTTCAAGTTAAAAAAGAGTTATTCGACCAGGCTGAATTTGGGGCATTTATTGGAAAACCTAATAAACCCTATTTTAGCTCTAATCAATTGTTTATTGATCCTGAGAAAAATTTCTTTAACGAGGGTAAACGTTTTGTAGATTTAGCTTATAATTTACCTGCTGACGAAGATTTTATATTGATTCAACGCATTCAATTTGTAGATGAGCATTTTTTTTTTAAATATGGTCTTAAATTGGCTGAAGCGAATATACCCTATAATGAATACGATATTTCTATTGTTTATTCCGATGGATATACGTAGATAGGGGATATATATAAAGATCGTTTTATCAAAGAGAGGTACGTGTCATGGCTATTTTTCAACGAGTACAAAATCAAGAGGGATATAAGATTTATCATGAATTAACACAATATAGTTATGTGGAATCCGTTTTTTTTTGGCAATTAGTAGGAAGTGTGGAAATTGAACAATCAAGATATCATCTACTAATATCTATTGCTGATTATGAAACATATGTACGGTATAAATTTATACTGGAAGTAGAATGTTCAAAAAATCCCAAAATGTATGTTATGCATCATGAGGAACACGATATTCCAGAAGAATGTTATGAATTTCTTCGTAAAATATGTGAAGCATGGAATGATAACCTATCCCCACGTATCAACGACAAAAGAATTGGAGAATATTTAAAGATACTAGATTATGATAGAAAACATTGTTTTACTTATGAGTGTTTTAGGACTATTATAGCATTATATTATGATTTTTGGGTTTATAATAAAACTATAAAATACACTTGTAAAAAATGTAAAGGGGAATGCGAATGTAATGTGGATTACCCTAATTTCATCAGTGTAAATTTTAATGAAATAAGAGGTTGTAATGTAGAAAAATATTCAATGGACAATAACATCTTATGTAACGAAATAATACACTGAATGTATTTTTTTATTTGAAAATTAATACATTAAAAACTTTTCAACATGGTTTCTGGGTTTATGATATACAATTCCTCCTTTTTGAAATTGTCTTTTGATTTTTTTCGTTCCTAGTTTTGCAATAATTTTTACTACTTTAGCTTTTTTTTTAAGCTCTTTTTTAAAATCGTTTATAAAAAGTTTGCCGTATTTATTGACTGTTTTATTTCCTCCACGTTGCCTTTTTTTCCCTTTAAAAATACCCCCACGTTGCCTTTTTTTCCCCTTAAAATCACCACCCCGTAATTCTCTTATTCTTCCTACCATTGTTATGAAGGTTGTTTTCTCTCCCAATAGTTATCACCATAGTCTGCAAAAATTTCTTCATGGGCTTTTATATGTTTTATACTTTCTAAATACATTTTTTTATTATTGGGGTCGTAAACAAAATCGGAATTATTTTTATATATAGAACCGGTTTTCCCATTATTCGCATACCGTGCTGCAGCGTGAGTTGTCAAATAAGCATCGTTACAAATACTATATACAGCATTTGTGTTTTTACCATATTTACGATCCAATTTGGACTGTGTTGTTTTTTGACCCGTGTAATAAGAAATATTACGATCGGGTTTAAAAGGTTTTTTCCAAGCAAATAATCCTTCACCCGCATTGGGGATCGTTGATTTCTTGATACGTAAGTTATTTTGTTTTGCTAAATGAATCCAACATTTTTTTGTTTTTGCTGTTCGTTTACGACATCTTATTTTTTTTAAGGTTTTACTTCTACATTGAAGAACGTGACGTATACTTTGAGATTTATCATTGCGTCTTTTTTTTCGGGGTAACTTAACTCTTACCATTTTTTTTTAAAAAATAGTTTTTATTCCTAAATAATCATTATTTTTTTCATGGGTCTGAATAAATTTTACCATACATTCAACTTTATAGATAATATCTTCGGGACAGTTGTATATTTCTTTTTTTAATTTTGTTATTCGTTGTTTTAAAATCTTTGATGAAATAGGTATTATCTTTTCTTTATCTTCTGTAAAATTTAGTAAACATTCCCTTAAAAGATACGGCGTAAATAATATTGAAGGATCATTATCTTGAATTTCATACCCGATATAAGGTAAATTAGACGTTTGTAAATAAATTTCAATATGCACAATTTCACTCATATTTTTTTTTTACTCTCTTTTTTTGTTTTAGTTTTTTTTTAAATGGGTTCTTTATTCTCAAAAAAAATCCCTCCTATACTTACGTTGACATGTATTAATATACAGGATTCATACGATGTTACTATTGATCGTGTTGATGGTGAAGACGAAAACATAAATAAAAATAAAACGGCATGTTTTTCTTGTTTTAGAAAAAAAAAAGAAGATGAATGATGATCAGAAAAAATTAAAATATAGTCAAAAAGATATAGATAAAATTGTAAGTTTATTTAATAAGAAAAAAGAAAGTAAGAAAAATGAAAAAATAGACGATTATTTTTCTGTTAATCATATAGAAACTATTAGTAGAGAAAAATTTAAAGTCACTGAACAACATTTTTCTTTGGATGTTTCACGGGAAAAAACGGTTAATTTTATTAGTTTTATTCAATCGTTATCGTTGGTTTTTTCTTATTTAATTAACATT
This sequence comes from Chrysogorgia sp. JL179-B06, assembly GCA_035772405.1. Lineage (NCBI taxonomy): Eukaryota > Metazoa > Cnidaria > Anthozoa > Scleralcyonacea > Chrysogorgiidae > Chrysogorgia > Chrysogorgia sp. JL179-B06. The sequence goes on along the minus strand of JAYKKM010000035.1, from coordinate 6,298,151 downwards.
GCACGGGCAAATGTAAAAAGTGATGATGATTATGTTAGATTTATCTTTAGTAATGCGCCAAAAAGTTTTTTCTCTACAGCCGTTTTACCCGTGAAAGACTTTGACGTTAAATATTTCTTAAATATTATGGAAAAATTTATGCAGAGTAATAAAGAAATAATAGCTAATGGTTGGAATAGTAAAGTAATTGTTCAAACTTTTCCCGCAGGAATAAGTACAAATAAAAAAAAAAATAGTGTACTAAGGAAAAAAAGTATTTACAATAGTTTGAATAAGGGAAATGCTACAGATAAAGGTGGTGTGAAAAGTAATGTAAAAAAATATGGCCGTAAATTTCGCACGGGGGTATTTTATATTCTTAGCCATGTATTATTTCGTACAGTGAAAGATTGCTGTTTTGCTTTAGCAATATTAGTGGGTTTATCATTTTTAAAACAAGACTATAAATATTTTATAATGAAAAGAAAACCCAATAAACCCGTGGATGATTTATTTACGTGTGAAGAAATTCGAAATGTATATCGGGAATGTGGGATACCCGAGGGTAATGTTGATGCTACACAGTTTCATTTTGTATATAATAATTATTTAAAAAAACAGGGTGTTGATTTGTTAGTGTATGCTGACACTCATTCCGATAATATAATTTATGATTCACGAACTGATAGTGCAGGTAATCTTATTAAATTGACTAATGAAATTGTATGTTTATGGTTAAATAATAATCATTACGATGTAGTCTTAAACATAAAGGAATTTTCTAAACTCAGTACCAGTTCTTTTTGTGTTAAATGTATGAGTTATTTTACACGTCATGAATATGTCGATAATCACCTATGTACTACAAATAACTTAACTTGTTTACGATGTTATAAATATCCGAATAAGTGTAAAGATAAAAATAATAAACTTATTTGTACCAGTTGTGATATAATTTTTTATGATGAAAATTGTTTTACAAATCATTTAACAAATAAAATTTTTAAACCTTCTCAAAGTAATTATGATCGTTTAACACCGTGTCAATATTTTTTTTATTGTAAAACCTGTAACAAAATTTGTCCTCGATTCTTTTTCATTTTTTCTAATAAAACAGTTAAACATGATTGTAGCAAACGATTTTGTTTTCATTGTGATAAATACATGAAACAACCTCATTTTTGTTACGTGAAACCCCTTTCACTTGAATATAACAAGAGGAAAGAAAGTGAACCCACTTTATTTTTTTTTGATTTTGAAACAAAAGTAACCGAAACTAAATTGCTCGAACCGTTTTATTGTATCGTCCAAAAGGTATGTAAAAAATGTCAACATATTGAATTTAAAAAAACAAAAATATTTGAAAAAAAGGATCAAGAAATTATCGATAATACTATTGAAAAAGTTAGTTGTTGTGGGAATAGACAATTTATTTTTGATAACAATGTTATTGAAACTTTATGTGAATTTATGTTTGAACAAACAAATTCCGTTTGGATAGCTCATAACGGGGGTAGATTTGATACTATTTTTATTTTAAAATATCTTTTAGAAATAAAACAGATAATGCCGAATACTATAATGAACGGTACTAAAATAATGAGTTTAATAATTAAAGAACAAAATATTAGAATCCTCGATAGTTATTTGTTTTTTAGTATGAAATTAGCCGATATTCCAAAAGCAATGGATCTTCAAGGGGAATGTAAGGGATTTCATCCTTATGAATTTTACGATTTAACTTATGAGGGTGACATTGTAGATCGGAAATTTTTTGATACGAAACATATGAATACAGCAACACTTAATGAATTTGAAAAATGGTATTTAGAAAAAAAGAAAGAGAAATATATATTTCGTAAAGAGATTTATTATTATTGTTGTAGTGATGTAGATATTTTAAGAAAGGGATGTGTTAAATTTTCTACAATGATCGGGACCATAGGTCATATCACCCCCTTTTATGCAAAAAATTGTATTACGATTGCTAGTTTAGCTTTGAAAGTGTATAGACTTAATTTTTTAAAAAAAAATTGTGTAGGAATTATTCCTGCTTCGGGGTATAGGGGTGGTGTAAAACAGAGTTTAATTGCTATTGATTGGTTAGATGAAATTAATCGAGAAATAGGAGGAAATTTAGAATATATCTGTTCACAAAATGGGGAGAAAAAAATTCTAGGACGTTTTGTCGATGGTTTTTATATTGATACGATATATCAATTTCATGGTTGTTTTTATCACGGATGTCCCAAATGTTTCGACCCCTATGCATTAAACGTTCTTACAAACGAAAAATTTAGTAATTTATATGCAAATACGCAACGTTTTTCTTGGACAATAAAAAATGCCGGTTACAAATTAATCGAGATGTGGGAATGTGATTATTTAGAAGAAAAAAAATATACACAGAAACAATTAATTGAAAAGAAAAGAAAATTTTATCCGTTTACTCCTTTAACACCACGTGACGCATTATATGGGGGGCGAACTTCCCCCGTATGTTTATTTAAAGAAACAAAACCCAACGAACGAATAAGTTACGTAGATTTTACATCGCTATACCCTGATGTACAAAAAAATTATGATTTTCCTGTGGGTCATCCTACTATTTTACTGGGGAAAGATTGTAATAAAATAAAAATCAAGGACATATTTGGTTTAGTAAAATGTTGTATTTCACCTCCTCGAAATATTTACTTTCCTGTTTTACCCGTTAGAATAGATGGGAAATTATTATTTCCATTATGTTATAAATGTGCTGTGGATAAATGTAATAAATGTGAACATAATGAAAGCGAGCGATACTTGACGGGTACTTGGACTAGTGTTGAGATTCATGTTGCTATAGATAGGGGATATAAAATAATTGCTCTTTACGAAATATATCATTTTGAACGCAAAGAAAAAATCTTTTCACAATACGTAAATCAATTTTTAAAAATCAAACAAGAATCTTCAGGAATTCCTACGGATTGTTTGAATGCAGATGGAAGTAAAAATGATGATAAAATTAAACAGTATTGTAATGATTATTTAAAAAATGAAAATGTTTTTTTAGATAAAGACAAAATAGAGAAAAATCCCGGATTAAGAACTATTGCAAAAACATTTTTAAATTCTTTATGGGGAAAATTTGCTCAAAACGAAAATAATACACAAGTGTGTTTTTTAAACGATTATGAAGAATTATTAAATATTGCCAATGATAAAAGTAAAAAATTAACATCGATGGAATTTATAAACGAAACATTATTACGTTGTACATATGAAAAAATTGATGATGCAACAACCCCTCTAAAAACGGGAAATGTAATCATTGCATGTTTTGTTACTGCATATGCACGTTTGAAATTATACGAGTTACTCGTTAAATTAGACGATCGCGTTTTATATTTTGATACAGATTCTGTTATTTATATATCTGATGAAAATAATTATACTGATGTTAAAACGGGAAAATATTTAGGAGATTTAACGAATGAATTAAATGAAAATGAATGGATAACAAATTTTTGTTCAACGGGTCCAAAATGTTACGCGTATATAACTAATTTAAATCAGGAATGTATTCATGTGAAAGGTTTTACTTTAAAAAATGAAACAATAAAAGAAAAATTGAATTTTTTATCCTTGACACAATGTGTTAAAAATCAAGATCAGATCATCGAAATTAAATATCACAATAAAATATGTAAAGATAAACTGAATCATATTTTTATTGAGGATGAAATAAAAAAATTTTCATTTACATTTAATAAACGTGTTGTTAAAAATAATTTTAATACGATTCCGTTTGGATTTTTAGATAACTGAAATGAACAATGTTTCATTACCATTTCAACACCCTTTTATGTTAACGTTATGTGGCCCTAGTCAAAGTGGGAAAACATATTGGATATTACAATTATTGAAAAATATTAACATTATGATTACACCAGCAATTGTTAAAATTGTTTATTTATATTCAATTTATCAACCTCTGTACGCTGAAATGGAAAAAGTTCTTGCGGAAAAAACAGATATTAGTGTTGAATTTATCGATTGTCAAAAGGGTATTCCCCGCATTACCGATATACAAACGAATACCTGTGAAAATACGTTAATAATATTAGATGATCTCATGTTAGTTGCAACATCATCAAAGGAAAATCTTGAAAGAATAGATAATATTGCAACTCAAGATGTTCATCATCGTAATATTAGTGTTATTTTTACATGTCAAAATTTAACATATGGTAATGGTAAATTACGAAATTTACGTGTCAATAGTCAATATTATGTTATGTTTAAAAATTTAAGCGATTATAATAATATGTATACGATATGTGATAATAAAAAAATTAATAGAAATAGATTTAATAAAGTATTAAGTGAAATTAATGAGAAACCCTATGGTTATTTGGTATTTGATAATTGTAGAAAAGGGTATGAAAATTGTAGAATTAGAACCAATGTATTTCCACATGAATCAACGCTAATCTATGATTTGTAAATAAATGTAAAAAGAAAAAATAAATGTTTTTTAAAAAAATAAAATGAGTTGTTGAAATTTTTTTAAAAAGTATATATAGTATGGGTGTGTATATTGTGTATGCATTTTTTTTTTAAAAAATCATGGCAAGAAGAAGATATAGAAGAAGCAGGAGAATTATCCTTAGAAAAAAGAAACAAAAAGGGGGTAGTGCTCTAGATATTTTTGGACCCTTGGGATCGTTAGTTGGAAATCAATTGGGAATTGGTATTCGAAAAAGAAAAAGAAAAAGAAAACAAAAAGGGGTTTTTTTTTTTGGTAGTGGTGGTATGATTCAAACGATACGAGATACCATAAAAGGGTATTAAAAGCATGTCCCCTATATTTTTAACCATATATTTTTAAAAAACATTATAAGAAAAAGATATGAATGGAATGTTACCCTTAGAAAAAATATAAACAGTGTAAATAAGTTAATTTTTTTGTTTAATTAAAAATTGGCATTATTAAAACTACAACATGACTGATTGTTATTACTCTTACAATTTTTTTTACATTTTTTATTATATATTCCTACGAGTACACGACCTAAAATTGTTTCTATTTTTTTTTTTAATTTAATATCGTTTTTTAATTTAATACGTTCATTTTTAAATATTTTTTGTTTATTATTATTTTCGAATTCATTACGACATTGATTGTATAAATATAATAAACTCCAATTTCCACACACGGCTGTATTTTTGGATTGTAATTGTTTACTTTGAATATATTGAAATGTTAGTCCTTTTTTTACACTATAATCATACCAATATTCACGTTTATAAAACGAGACATCTTTTGCAAAACTATCAAAAAAATTCATATGTTTTTCTTTATCCACCCATATAGCAATCCAATGTTGACCGTTTTGATCTGCTTCATCCGTATTCCAAATCCAACACGAGGGATAATAAATTTTTTTAGGAAAAATATTTGCAGGAAATGTACCCAAATAATATTTATTTAAAAACTTATTTATTTTTGAAATTTTATTAATCTCGTTCGTAAATAAAAATTGGGTTAAAAAACAATGTAAATTCATTGCTTTTTGCGTCGCCATTTTCTTTGTGTTGTATAGGGTTGCGTTGAGGGTATAGGAATGTGTGTGGTGAGTGATGTAGAGGGTTCTTCGTGACTCGCAAGACTGGGTTTTCCCAAATTTATATAACGTTGTCGTAATTTTATATTTCGTATATAATGGGCAGGCATATGTAATTTTTTCAATTCTTTTAAAGCAGCCGCCTGCTTTTGTTGTGTAAGATTGAACATGTTTTGTTTGCTGACATTATGCGTTAAATCGTATAATAAATCATGATGGTTTATTGCAACACCGTTTATTTTTATTATATCTGTACCCCCAATTTTAATTTTTTTCCTTTCAAGAAATTCTTTTATTTGTTGACCACTTGTCACAGTCGGTGTTCTCCTTACCTCGGGTGATTCATCATTGGTCACCTCATTTTCAAGTTCATTACTTTTTCTTTTCATATTTTGTTGTCTTTTTAAAAAACTAACCATACTCTCTGCGACACGTTGATCATTATTAACTTTTTTCATTTCGTCTTTCATTTTATTTTTACTTTCAATAAGTTCGAAATTATTTTTGTTGTTAATTCCCTGCAATAATTTTTCGTTTTCATGATCAGTTTTGATTAAATCTAAAATTTCATTTAATTTACTCGGATTAATTAATTGCATTTTATTTACTTCGGTCATTTTTTTTTATTTGTTGGTTAAGTAATTTGTATGCTTTTTGATATATGTTGATTATACGAAAATCCTCAGATAATAATATTTTTAAATCTTTTTCTTTTATTTTGTTCTTTGAAAACTTATTCAAAATATATTTATTATCACTGGAAAGTTGGATCGAAATTTTTTTATTTAAAATATTTTTAGCAATGTATTGTAATTTATTAATTAATTGAGAATCTAACAACGTATTTTTTTTATCAATATCTGCTTTAAGATATTTTTTTAACGATGGTAAAAAATCCTTTTTTTTTTTTTCAAAAGCTTTTTTCTTTATTTTATTTAATTGAACTAATGTTTCTAAAAATTTTAAATCATCTTCGCAACTTGATGAAGAAGAAGTAACGGAACTTTCACTATCCATTTCATCACTAACATCATCGCTAACAACATCGCTATCATTTTCACTATCATCCTCCTCTTCATCATCATCTCTTGAGTTATCATTTTTTTCGTCTTTTTTTTCCTCTTCTTTATTTAATTCATCATTTTTTTCTTCATTCATTTTTTTTATGCGTAAACTGAAAACGGTGGAAATACAAGAATATGTTCACGATTTAGGGGTATTTTGTTAATAACTGGTTTTTTTATTTTTGGTTTTTTTATTCTATTCTTTGTTGTAATGGTTTTTGTGTTCTTCATTTTTTTTGTACATCCCCTTACAAATGTTGATAATTAAATGCTGTGTAATAATCTTGCAGGGGTATTTAATCCCACTCTAATTTCATTTCGAAATTCACCAACAAATATTAACGCACCTTGAACTGTATTTTGAGAAAAATGAAAATCCACATTAACATTTCCCGACGGTCTTATGGGTAATACTGCAAGATGAGAGTCTCTATTATCTGTTAAATCAAATGCTAATATAGAATACCCGTTTATAAAGTCATTATAAGTTATTGGCATTTCTGAATAGTTACGATTTAATACCGCGCGTAATTTTGAGTAAGCTTCAGCATGATTTTCAATTCTCCCGACAACAGCGTTATTTACGGAAACTTCAACATTATCATAATTAGGCCAGTTAAATTCAAAAATATTATGAGTATATGATCCGTTCCAATTTGCTAATGGAGAAAATACAATATATAAACGTGTAGGAACGCTACCATTAAACACATCGATTACTTGATGTGAATTTCGTCCTGCAGCTACTGATTCAGTAATACAACGATAATTGGTTGTATAATATAATGTTTCTTTATTATGGGTCACCATCCCTATATTAAGAGCATTTGATAATTGTTTTTTTGGTTTAAATACAGGAATTTTTATTTTAAAATCATCTAGGGTAATTATAGTAGCAGCAACGGTCATATCAGCATGATCGGCACCCATCATTACAATTGTATTTAATGCCCGCGTTAAACGTAATTCAACTTTATACGCTGTGGGAATATATATTTCAGTACCCCCTTCGCTAAATAATGAACAATCAATCTCATCTATCAAATTCTGCGATTGATTTTGAAATGCAATTGTTTTTTGTCTCCCTCCTGCATTTACGACATTAGTTCCATTCGTGAAACCCACGATATCGCTCATATGTTCGGCTGTATCTAAATATGCTAAATTAAGCTCTTTAGAATCTTTATATCCCGACGGTATTTGACGCGTTATAAATTCTATCCATGATGCAAAATGTGCAAAATTATCTGATGGTGTAATTAAATTTTCATTTATTTTTAATTCTTTTGTTTTCCACATTGTACGAAGGGGTAATGTAATCATCGCAAACCCCGATGCTGCAGGTGCTATAAGTCCAGCAGCATTTCTAATCGATACTCTAGCCATTATTTTAGCATCGCTTGTTTTCATTAATCCCACGGCGTTCCCATGTCTTGTAAACGTGTATACTGACGATTGATTATCTACGGGCGTTGCGATAATTTCCGTTTCACGACATTCCGTAAACGTATCATTATAGGGTGATGAAGTAAAAAATTGTAAAGGCTCGCTAAATAATATGTCATTTTTTTCCACATCTTCAATTTTTTTACTCATTTTATTTTTTTTAAACGTTAATTTTAAGAATATTTGAAAGTGTTCCCAACACTTGAGGAAGTAACATACCCATTGCCAATGCTCCACCAAACCCTCCTTTTTGTATTTTTCTTCTACGTTTTCTTATTCCTCTTTTGTTTTTTCTTTTTTGATATATTTTTTACGCGTCATTTATTTTATTTTTAAAAAACAACAATAACCACAACAACAATAAAAATAATAATAATATACACAACATTATGATTTTTTTATATAACTTTTTTTTATTTATACTTTTTTTTTACACAATCTATCTATTTTGTAAAAAACGTATTACATTTGGATCTATTTTTTTTCTCTTTTTTTTATTATCACTTGTATAATAAGTATCTAAATTTAAATTTGAGGGTAATCCCACACCCTCATTTAATAAAATTTCTTTCTTAGTTGGATTTTCTTTATTTTTTCTTTTCACAACAAAATATGATGAGGAATAATTTTTTCCACGATTTCTACCGTTTAACAATTCAGTGTAATCTTCTACGGATAGTTCATTTATTTTTTCAGTCATTATTTTTTTCTTCAAATAAATTTATATATATCTTAATTTCTTCACCTTTTAACGGCACGTTATTCTCATAGTTAATAAAGAACTGTAGTGATTGTTTAGCCTCTTTATCACTCATAAATAAAAAATAGGGGAATTTTTTTTTTTCATCATTTAATGATGTATAGGGATTTTTTTCGTCAATATAAAATAATTCTTTTATAGTATATATAAAACGTTGTGTTGCATTGGAAATAATAGTAGATGAAGAAACTGAAATCGTTCCATTATTTATTTTTTTTGATTGTGTTATTGCACTGAAATCCATTTTGTTTGCACACGTAATTCGAAATGAATTTTTGATATTTTTATATTCAATCGAATTTAAATTCCCTAAAAAATTTTTCCCACTATTAACTAACACGTAAAGAGAAAAAGGATAAAATATTTTATATTCTTCAATTATCATTTCTCCATTTTTTTCTTCAAGTACAATCAATAGCATTATGTTGAATGTATTAAACAATCAATACTAAGCGTTCCCGAATCAAAAGGAACTAATTTTCCTGTAGTATCTTTAACTTTAATATGAATTTCTCTTATAATGTCTTTTTTTAATTTTCTCAATGATTTTGGGGGACTATAATAAACTAATTGTCCATCCCCCCCACCACCTTGTCGATGCCATTGAATGGGTACTGTTGTTAACAATTCGGAACAACTATCACCAACTAACCCCAGTTCTATTTCATCACAATATATAAACATTTTATTTAATCCGTCGGATACATCGGGTAAGTAATCAAAATGTTTAGAAAAAAGGGTTCGAGGTGTAGGATTATCTTTTTTTATTTCAAATAAGAGAGGTACGATTTCAAGACCTTTTTCATTTTTTAAACCTAGCATAAAAGCTAATTTTTTTGAAAATAATATATTAATCTTTTGATTAAAAGTAGCATATTGAATACCCTTTTTTTCTACCGTAGTCTTGTTAGATAATCGAAATTCATTTACCTGTAACCCATCAACTGCTTTACTCGCATTTTCATATACCCAATACTCAATCTCAACATTAACATTAATAATTACTTTCCCATTTGATCCGATGGTACAAAAAATTTCAAATCCTTCTAAGATATTATTTAAAAATATAATTAATGAAGATAAATCATAAATTCCGTCGGGTATAATAAATTTATCCGATGTAAAAACGAACTCACTGTTTGCGTATACCGAATTATTATTTTCTTCGGGTATAAAATTCTTATAGGTTATGATAAATGAAAAAAAACATTCATCGCCTACAATATTTTTAGTTGTTTGAGGATAACAAACTTGTAAAACTTCTAAAAAACATTCATTGTTCAAAGCATCAATGGGTTGTGCAATTTTCATTTCAAAATCATTAATCAAATTCTTTTGAAGTCCTCTTGATATTGAGTTACTAGCAATGTGTAAATTCATTTTTTTTTTAAAACTTGTAATTCAGCACGATAAAAAATTCCTTTAATTTCTTCACGTTGTTCGTCTTCTAATTGATATGTAACGGGATCAGTGATAAATACTTTTTTAATAAAAAATATCTCATTTGTCCATCGTCGAAGACTGCTTTTTTCAAAAATATTATTTTTTACTCTCGCAATACGTACACGCGTACCTTCTCGTATCAGATCTTGAGTGGGAATAGGATAATTTAAATGATCACGTACCATTTTATTTTTTACTTTACGTATTTTTCCTTTTTTTTCTTCGCGATAAATTTCAAAAGGTGTTGCACCAGCTAATGCTTTATGTGGGGAATTATTATAACGCTTAACAATAAGGGGTAAATACTGAATATAGTCAAATTCTCCAGTCATTGTTAAAACACGACGAACCATTGTTTTTAAAGTTCCAATCACACGTTCCACATGGGATGCTTTTATTTCTCTATTATACGTATGAAATACTTCAAAATTATATTTTTTACTTAATTTCGTACGTATATCTTGAAATTCTGTTCCTTCATCACTTTGAATTTTAAGAGGGGCTATTCCTTCTTCAATAAGAATACTTTCAAATTTATTTTTAACATTATTAGACGTTTTCTTTTTTATTAATTTCACCCAACAAAATCTTGAAAAAATATCAATACACACCAACCAATAACGATATTGATTATTATATCGGGCTAAATCTTTATTTTCAGCTAAATCAATTTCCCATTGTTCATTATTTTTATTAACAGCATATTTCAATCGTCTATATTTTTTTTTACTACTACTATGTAATCTATAATTAGAATAATCCTCATCAGTTAATGTCTCTCCTTTTAATAATCTTGAAGCTTTTTCAATAAAGTCAGCAGAAAATTTAGTTTTTTTCTTTTTACTCATTTCTATAATAAAGAAATAAAATTAATATAATATTCTTCAAGTTCATCAACGAGTTCTTTGTCGCGTAATATCCCCATAAAATCAACTTTTATATTTTTACAGGCTAACTCTTTATTTATAGTATCACCGTACAAACATAATGTATCTTGTATATTTTTACAACATCTAAAACGATAATAAAAAATTTCTGAAATTACTGATGGACTTAAACGGTGACAAACCTCATCATCATCATCACTTTCTACTTTTATTTTCTTAATCTTTTCGTTGTCGTCGTCATCGTCGACGTCGTCGTCAAAATTGAGTGTGGGTTTCTTTTTCTTCAATACTCGTTTTTTGACGGGGGTAGGCTGGGATTTATGACCTGTTGCATGATTATACTTTCTTAGGGCAATAATATATTCATCCAAGGAATCTTTCTTTTTTATATGAAAACTACCCCAATCATCAGACCATACGATTTCACTTGGCGTTGCGTTGTTGTTGTTGCTGGTTGTCGGATCATCGTCAAATTCCATTGCATCGGCTAATTCGTTATCTTGATGTTGATAACAAATTTCCAAACCACCCCACGCATCTGTACGAACAACCAAACGGCATGTTTGCTTTTTCCAATTTTCAAATTTTACCACTTCAAAAAATATCTGCGTCGATTTCTCTTGAATGCTAATCTTATTAAGAACATTCAACAATGGGGGAATATGATCATTTTTCACTTCAACAGCGCTATTGTATGTGTACTTGTCACATCTTTTATTTGTCGGATATACTTTGGCGAGAATAGCATTACCGTTGATTTTTTTTTGTGCAATTATTTTTGCAGACAAATCGGTATACGATTGCATTTTATAAAAATGATCATATTGTTGTCGTGCGTAAAGTTCCACCATCTTTGAATCCGAGTGAAGGGTAAATGATGAATCACTTAGTGTTTATTTTATACCCTCCGCACAATTAAAAAAAATTTCCATCACAAAAATTTTATTACACTAATAACGTGTTTAATTGATTACAACATATTATATCAAATAAACTATTGTGTTTGCGTTGCATAACTCCTAAAATTTTACATAACTTTCTATGTTGTTTTTTTGTTTTTATTTTACATTCTATTTTATTTTCTAGAAATGCAACAAGTGCTTTCCCTATTCTTCCATTTCCATCGGAAAAAGGATGAATGGTTTCAAAAATATAATAAATCAAAACTGATATATTTTTTCTTTGATAGTTTTTTACGTAAAATTCATCTAAATGTTCCATATATTGTTGAATATCTAGGGGATCAACCCCCTCATGAAATCCAACAAATCTTTTGTTTTGACTGTAATGTCCAGCATTCGTTAAATGGGACATAGATATTTCATGAATAGTTTTACAACATTCACTTATTTTCCATTTTTCATTTTTTTCCATATAAAATTTTCGAAGGGCAAAACAAAATCTCCCACATCTCATCCAAAATTCTTTTTCATTTTCTTCGTCTTCTTCCATTCGTATAACATCATACGCAAACACTTTAAATTTTATACAGTCTTTTAATTCCATTTTTTCTACATACACGTTTGCTCACTAATACTTTTATAAAAATTATCCCAATTCACATTCGATTCAGTCATTTCATACATAGGATTGTATGCAGCTAATTCATAATTCAATGTTGTTTTTATATATTTTTTTATCATATAAAATAATTCTATTACATCTTCCTCAAGCATTATTACATATGCAAATATTTTCTCTTTACACTTAAATTCTCCTATACTTCCTCCATAATCTTGCTTAACACCCACAGAATGATTAACTTGGGTGTGATTTTCATTTAAAACATAATTACTTTTGTTTAAAATACTTAATTTCAAAGGATCGAACTCAAAAAAATAACTTTTACTCTTACAATTTTTATACCGACATTTATCAAAGGATACTTTACCCTTTTTTATATCATGTATAAAATCCCAAAAAATATATCTAATATTTTTTTCAGGAAGACCTTTTTTTTGTCTATTGAAAAAACTTCCTATAGGGTTATGTTCACGACAATAAAATATAAAACATGAAGTGAACATGATAAGATTTCTAATTGAACTACAATAAGCATAAGAATTGAAAATACTAGGTGATACCATTAACAAATAAATATTTAAAAAAAGAGCAAAATCACCTTTCAGGCTATGTATGTGCTTAAATTTGCTTACTAAACTTTCTTTTCCAAAACCCAGGGTATAAGATATGTATTTTCTTTCAAAGGTTAAATTTTGTACAAAATATGTATAATGATACTTATCATTGGTTTTTAAACATTGAAATAAATCTGAGGGGCCTTCAAGGGGTAATACAATAAATAATTCTTTAAAACAATCGGGAAATGAAAAAAAACTACAGCATAACGTGTCTGATTCAACGAGTAAAGTACGTTGAAAGAGTGTTCTCTTCAAGGAATATTTTCTTTGACTTGCTTGTAAATTCGGGATCATATAAGAGAAACGATCTTCTAGGATAAAATAGGAGTCCATTCCACGGGTTCCTTTGATTTTTTTCATATTGACTATATAACTTACTTCGTCGTGGGTGTTTTTACATTTCATCATGGGACATGTGACATATTTTCCACGATAATAATCAAATAATCCACATATCCAAAATAAATATCCAATTTCTCCTTGGTTAAAATATTGAAAATAAAGAACAACTCTTAAAATTGTTTCAATCATATTGCTGTGATTTTGAAATAATCTCTTACTCTTTATATAGCTTTTCAAATTCATTAAGCTAAATAAACACATTAATCTAAATAAAATAAAAAACATTGTGTTTTCTGGTTCATTCATCAGTTGAATCTCATGCAAGCAATATGTCAAAACCCAAACAGTATGATCTTCACTATCTTAAAGAAAATTGTCGAAATCAAATATTTATTGTACGTAAATGTGAACAAATCCTAAATCCATGCTTTCCTATGAATCTATTAAATATAAATTTGGAAGTTATGGAGTATGTAAAAAATAAAAAGCTTAATTATAAACAATATATAACAACCCATGTGGCAGGAGATTGTGGTATACATAATTTCATAGATCAAGAAGTGTATATAAATTCTTTTTTTTAAAATAAAAAACGCTTTTCTCGATTTATTTTGAACTGTTTTTATTTCAAATATTTAATTCATTAAAATTACATAATTCCCCACAACAATCTAAATATACATGTTGTTGTAACATAGATTTATCAAAATGTATTTTATTTATTAATGTTACAATATAATTTCCATTACTGCTACCATAAATCACATTAAGTATAGATAATATATTTTCATCTTTAATAAGCACTAAATAAAGCTCTTCCCCATCAAAATTTTCACGTAACTGATATTTTACTAATCTAAATCTTGAATCCTTACATTTACCATATAAAAACGTTTTTGAATAACATGGGATATTATTTATCTCAAACCAATCAAGGGTTGAAATTAACGTAGGTAATCTCGGTTCTCTATCAATAAATACTACATGTTTTCCCACTAACTGATCATAAAATGATATAGTCCAGCTAAAACCGGTTATTAAAAATCTATAATATCTTTTTCCACCATATCGTTTCCGAAATATAGATTGTTCATTTTTATCTTCCACATAAATGTTAAAATATTTATAATCATAATCAGCACATCTAAACTGATAGGTATGCTCTCTCCATTCCAAAAAATAAAACGTTGAATCGCGTGTTTTTTCTATCTCAAACAAATCAGCATGTAATAAATATTGAATGTCGGGGTAAAGAATTTCGTCAAAATCACGCTCAGCCATTTTAAATCTTTTTAAAAAAAACGTCTTTTCTTCTATTCGTCGTAACCTATTTCCACAGAAACGTTCACTGTATATTTCCACCGTATATTTAACTTGTTTAACACCCAACGTTTAAAACTGTTTAGTCTTGAAAGTTTTAATTCATCTGGATGAATCGGACACGGGTGTTTGTTAATACATCTTCCACAAGGATGTTTGTTATAATATAATCTTTCAAATCGTTCATCTGCTGTTTCTTTACGTTCCATTGTCTAACAAATATATAAACAATTATTTTTTTTTTACTCTTATTTATACTGTTTCTTTTTTTTAATTTCTGTTTTCTTCTTTAAATCTTTTAACACCATATCTTCTTTAACAAACATCTCTTTAATCTACAACAACGTTTTTGTTTTGGATCTTTCCGCGGTATATAATTCGCACACACTTCCCCACACATATTTCCATTAAGACATTGTCCACAGGGATATTTTGAATAGAATAATCTATTATATCGTGCATCCACGGTTTCCATGATATTTTTGTAAATACCATTGTATTACATTTTTATTTATATCCTACTAAAATTTCTTTTTTATTTTAGAATATCTGTCTTTTTTAATTTTGATTTTTCTTTTTATATTTTTTTTTATAAAAAATTATATATAAACGCGTTACCCACCATGTGGTACGTTATTTGTGAATGATGCCGAATTCACATGTACAGTATCGTGATTGTGATGAACATACCGGTAGACGTTATCAAAGAATAATTGCTGATGCCTTTAACCCGTACAAAATTGAAGATGAAAGTAACTATTATCCAAGTCGTTTTCTAGCCAAAGAATTACACCACTTTACCTATGTTGTAAAGAAATGTCAACCTACGGTATTATGCGAATGTATTGAAGATATACCCTATGAAGATATACCCTCAACGCCTCAAACATATTACCTAGCTCTGGCAGTTAAAAAGAAACATGAATATGAAAATGATGAATGGAATTGTTCATGTCTGGGTGAAAACATAACAACAATTGTTGACTATGATGCTTCTGATCTTTTACAAAAAGAAATTACACTAATAATAGATTCTAATAATTTCATGAAAGCTGTAGCATATACTCAATAAAAAACTTTTTTTAAAAAAAATTCGTGTTTTTTATTTATATATAAGATTACATATTTGATTTAATCATAGTGATAACAAGATGCATCAAGTACAAGATCTCGTGACCTGTATCAATTATAGGGGTGTAGCATATTATGACAATACTCCTCGTTATTATTCATGTCATTTTCTTCAAAAACATTTTCCTAACTATACATATTTGGTAGAGGATTGTAAACCTGCTATACTATGTAAAGAATGTAATCCCCCATTTTGTTCTCCACCTCAAGTCTACGAACTAACTCTGAAAATTATTATACAGGGAGAAGAGAAGGGAATAACCCTAAAAACAATTCTTGAAACTAAAAGTGATCATCTCGTGTATAAAACAATTAAACTAATAAATGGTAACTCAATAATTCCACAACAAATTAATTTGTAAACATATTTATTTTTCTTGTAATAAAATTTTTACACAAAAATAAAAACTCGATATTCTGTTTCTAAAAGGTTTTTTATTTAAAAAACATTACAAAGATAAATATATTTGTTTCCCTCTACCCCTATGGTTAATGAAATTGTAGGGTTTAATATTTAATATAGGTGTTTGAGTTTTTGCTAATTTTACATTACCATTATTAATATTTATATATTTTCCCTTCAATGATAATAAGAGGTTCTGTAAATTCTCCTCCGGAGCTCCAAACGCGTCTACTATCATCAATTTGAAATATCGAGGTCCTTGCCAATCTTTCAGATATATATAATATCCATATCTTAACAACGAGGGAATCACAGGTTCATAATTTACTAATTGTATGGGTTGAGCACGATAATAAAATGTAAGATAAGCATGAGATTCACATTCTCCAAAATCAATCATTGAACGCAGCCACATGTTTGAAAAAATATATTTGATACCCTGTTTATATAGTTTTGCAAAAAATCTATAAAAGTAGGTTGTCAAACTATAAAATTTTCACAAAACGTTCAAAAAATATTGTCAAGATGGTCTATTGCAGTTTCTGTTGTTGTGAAGTGAATTCTTTCTATCATTTTTTCATGCATTACAGATGTAAAGAATGTTTTGTAAACCATCATTATTGTTATCCCTGTAAACAGAATTACTCACGACTTATCTATAGTAGAATAGTTGAACTATGTGAATGTGATGATAGAATACAAAGATGGAAAAAAACTTATTTGGATTAATAAATTTTTTTTTTTTTTAAATACATTGTCTACCATTTCCAAAATTCATAAAACTTATGATTATAATTCGGATGATCTTTTTTCCATCCTCCTTTTTGAATTTTTTTAGAACGTCGTCGTTTTCGTTTTCGTATTCGTTTTTTTATTTTCGCTTTTTTTATACATCTCCTACTCCTACACTTCATTTTTTTTATGTTAACTGAAGTACGACAAGCAAGGGTTTAAAAAAAGAAAAAAACCGTCTATTTATACTGTTCTGTTTTTTGATTTTTTTTTTTATATCTTTTCTGAAACACATATAAGATGTTTAAACTGTATGAAATAACCCTGAAAATTATCAATCATGGAGAATCTGGAAAAACACTAAAAATATTATCAGAGGAAGATATGTCCCATCTTTTACATAAAAATGTTAAGTTTATAAAAAATGACAAAGACATAATAATTCCTTCTCTTGTATAAATTTATTTAATAAAAACAATGTTATTTTTTATTACATGAATTTCTTTCCTCTAAAAGTTTTTTTCTTTTTTGTCGATGTTTGTTCTTATAATCAGCTAATTTACGGATTCTTTCACTATTCCATAATTTTCCCATTTTACCCTGACGTTTTCCATATTGATATAACGTGGACGGATCATATAGTCTACCTTTACAATGGTAGAAATCATCAGCATAAGAACGAATGATTTCTCCCCCATAGGGAAGCCAATCAAAAATACAATCTCTTGCTTCTTTGAGATAAACAACCCCTTGAAGAAATCCCAATTCTTTATCTTTTACAATTTCACGACTACATTCAAAAAACGATATTTCATTTAATTTAAGACAATTCTGTGCAGTAGTTGAGTAATTGATTAATTTCGCTGCCTCTATCATTTTTTCAGCATTTTCTGGATTACGCATTTGAAATGTCCAAATCTTTCGATTGGGTATATACCCTGCCATCTTCAACAAAAAATAACTGACCCATTTTTTTTATGATATCGTTTTTTATACCCCAGGTTTTGTAGAAATGAAAAAAAAAATTTCTCAAAAAAACTTTCATATAAATAAGCTGAAACTTTTCTTTTTCATTTATACGTAATTGTCCCTCTACAAACTTAGTTTAAGAAAAAAATGGCTACGAAAGAAGAAATAACGAATGAAACTGGAAAACCCATACCCCTGCCTGGTTCCCCTCTCATATGGGATTACAACGATAAAGGAGAAGGATACGCGTACGGTGTACGTGTACGGGATACGGATACGTATACGTCGAAAGTGTTTAATTTCGAGGACTTTAAACCCGTCAAACCTATTCAGGATAATAGTGATTCTGATAGTGATGATAGTTTGAAAACATTTTTGGGGAGTGATGATGACGAAGTAAAGGAAGAAAAAGTATTTAATAGAAACAACATTAAAAAAAAAGTATATACCCGCTGTGATATTAATTCTCTTCGACAGAATTTTCCAAATCAAAAATATATTTTACGACACTGTATATACTCTCCCTTGGGTAGGCTAGCCGGGTATAAATTATATTTAGAAGTGGTAGATGGGGGAGATCTTTGTCCGTATAAATATCTAACAACAATTATGATAACTGATGATTCCATACTTAGTTCTATTAATAAAGAAATGTATTTAGATTAAATAAAAACAATAAAAAGATTTGTTTTTTCAAAAAAAAGTTATTGTGTGTTAAAGTACATTTTTAAAAATATATCTATTTGAAAAACACCAAATAATTTTTGGAGATATTTCCCTCTACAAATTTTATCTTTTTTTTTAAAAATACCATAACAAAAGAATATCAGTCATTCGGCCATAAGATGGCGTCGAGGTAAGAGCTCCATGGCGGAAATTTCTATGATTAATTCTATAAACCCAAATTTGATTATTTTTATTTCAATATCGTACAACTCTTCCAAAAATAATATGGACGTTTTTCTGATGGTAAGTATAAATCACATTGGGTGAGGTATGATGGTCGTTTATAAAGGTTTTTTTTGAATTTTAAAATATCTATCTCATGAAATACGATCACCTTGATTGACCTTCCTCTCTCTCTGGTCGTCAAACTCAAGGATAAACCAAAAACTGGTCGTACAACAACACCAAGTTTCATGAGATAAATAATATCAAAATTCACAAAAAACCTCTTGTATACGACCAGGTGCATATCCCCCCTGATTTGATCACTGGTCGTTCTTAACAGGGTGACCACACCTTAAAAATACGACACCCCCCTGGAAATTTTTGACTGGCTCTGCTCTGATTGGTCCATTCAAATCAATACTTGATTCTGATTGGCTTAGAGCTAGTGCCAGTCTCTAACACATGTATATATATATATATATATATTACTACTGTGGCATCATAAATTAAACAGTTTAGCTTGCTATTCAGAAGCCCTGTCCAAATTAAGATCGTATCAGATGCGAATTAGATCATGAATATGAATTAAACTAAAACGGATTCGCAACACGTTGCGTCCACATTATGATTTTTACATCCGATTCTAGTTGGAATTACCTGTCCTCATTTAAAACGATTTAGGATATTTTGCGCGGTGAAGGCTAAAAGGGATGACTCAAAAGGACATTCACATTTTTAAAACTACTAATCCTAACTCTAATCTCAATTATAATCCTAACCCTAATCCTAACCTTGATCCTAACCTTAACCCTAATCCTAATCCTAACCCAACTAACCCTAACCTAACCTAACCTAACCAAAAATAAAGACCAAAACAGAAAGGTCCTTTTAAGTCATCCCTTTTAGCCACCCATTTTGCGCGTGCATGTCTCAGCTCTGATGTAAAATTTGCAAATGGCGCTGTTTGTTCTGCACTGTTATCCATTCCTTCCGTAAAGAAAGTTATCAAATTAGAACGTTTGTATACTTTATCCATCTCACATAATGTCAACATTTTTGAACTGACGTATACTACCGTAAATTCATAAATAACGTAATTCGTATGATTGACTGCGTATATTTTCATTGACACCACATTTATTTTTAACCGTGGAGAGCGCGTAACTTTGTACAGTGGATTACCAACATTTAACAGTCATAGGGGATGTTTATATGGAGGCGAGCTAGCCCGCTTTGCCGAGATGATTTATTGCGTTTACATGCAGTCATGGTATTAAATATCCCATGGCTTGTTCGAACGCAATCTTACAGTGAACACAAGCCTTAAGACATCTTAATTTTAAAACAAAATAGTTCAGTTTAGACATGTTGGATTTGATATTCGCTTTTAGTCCAGTCAATCTACCTGAATAAAGGTTCAACTTCAAACTTGACTAAATTGCAACAGAAATGGTTTTAGCTTTCTCAGTACCTACATACATTCAGAAATCACATACCAAAAGTCCCTAGAAATCAACCTAGTGGAAAGTTCTGCAGAAAATCCGGTTTTTCTTACAATTTAACTACAAAAGCACCATCCTTTAAAAAAGTGAAATTTCAAGTTCACTTTTACCAAATATCACCTATGTCGTTAGAAAGTTCTCAAAAAACCATATGAAGGACATTTATGCGGGTAGTACAATTTTCCACGAAGCCCATTTTGAGTTACGTAAGGTTAAACATGCTAAAGAACATCAGAATTCATTGTGGCATTTTCCACTTTTCTTGAGCGAAAATGGGCTTAGAAAATTGAATTATCCGCTTAAATGTGCTTCATATAGCTTTTTGAGAACTTTTTAAAGTCAGGTAAAATTTGTTAAACGTAAACTTGAAATTTCACTTTTTTTAAATATTAGTGCTTTTGTATAGGTACATTTAAATTGTAAGAAAAAACTTGATTTTTTAAACTTTCCACCAGGTTGATTTCCAGGGACTTTTGGTATGTTATTTCCGAATGTATCCAGGTAATGAAAAAGCTAAAATCATTTCTTTTGAAATTTGTTTGATGTTAAAGCGTAGATTGACTGGACTATTCACCACTGTTCATGAGGTAAATTTAGCCCCTTGATCTTTACTGCTTGCGAGTTCCTTTCCGATAGGTCGATTTTGTCTCACTCGCAAATTGCGAAAAAGTGAACGAAAAAGTGAACTGTATGCGCTCATTCATGATTCACTCGCGAGTGAAATGAGTAAAGTGACTCAAGGATGGTAATCAGAACTATTTAGTGAACGTTAACAATCCAATGAAATAAAAATTATTACAAAACCAACGTTAAACAACAAAGATCCCACCGTCGGATTTGCACAACACACATGTCAACGCATCTCCATTACTTACAAACTCTTTCAGCGCCCTTCATAACCCAGCGAAATCTACTTCCCAAAAACGTTCTGATCCTATACTTTCCACAACTCCACCTCCACTGATGCATGATATGAAATTTATTTACCAAAAACCTAAACCCAAAGATGCTAGATCAAACCACCACCTAAAAGGCACTATAATCAACTGCAACGGTTTGAAAAGCCTTTTACAGAATTTCATGCAGGCACTACTCGATTTACATAATCCTGACATCGTTTTGGCTAACGAATCTAAGCTGCATAATGACATTCCAACCTACTCGGTATACAGAAAAGATAGAAATGCAAATGGCGGTGGTGTAGTATTTCAAGTCTGATATCATATGTGAAGATATACCCCAAATTCAACACAAATTGTAAAATTCAGTAATTGAAATTCTAAAAATATTTACCTGGCATCTTACTACAGACCACCTAACTCTTCTTCCGAAATGTTGAACTCCAGAAGTCAATAAACAGTGTATTTCAGTCCTCCACCCACCATCCAAATATCATACTTGGAGGTGATTTTAACCTTGGAGACATACAATGGAGTCTGAAACTCCTGCACTCTTAAGCGGTAACAATCCAGGACAGCATAAGAAACTACTGCATACACTTGACGACTTCTTCTTAACCCAGGACGTTATATCACCTACCCGACCAGCTTCTAATAAAACATTAGACTTACTACTTTCTTCTTTCCCAAGCAATATATCCAATGTTTTTACTACTCCAGGTATAAGTGACCACCTTGCATGCAGTCCTTTTCAACATCAATGTTAAAGCCACAAGATCACTCAAGCCTCCCCACAAGGTTTACATCTATAAAAAAGCTGATTTTAAACGTCTTAATGTATTTATGTTACGTACAACCGAAAACCTCTTCCTATCTAATCCTCAAGACTCCTCTGTATATGAAAACTGCAATAAATTCAAGTCAACCCTAATCAAAGGTATTGAACGTACTGTACAGTAAGTAGTACATCCCCCATAAGAAATCTACACCAAAATATAAACTTTCTTGGATCAACTCTTCTATCAAATGACACATGCGAAAGAAAGACCAACTACATAAGAAAGCCTTAAAATCCAATAATCAAAAGCATTGGGACGAATTTAAAAAAGAAAGTAATACAGTTTCACGTCTTGTGAAACAATACCATATCAGTTATCTGAACAACATCATTGGTGCAAGTGGTGGATTCCAATCCAAAGAAATTTTGGACTTTTTGGTCCTATACGTTCGTACAAGTAAATCAGAAATATCCGATATCCCTCCGTTAAAACGTGCCGACAAATTATGTGTTTTTGCTAAAGCAAAAGCCGATGCCTTGAACTCCCAATTTTACTCAGTATTCACCCGAGATAAATCACCAGTGCCAACTAAAGGTCAATATCCATACGACTCAATCTCAAACTTGGTTATCAATTCCCAGGTTGTGACAAAACAACTCTCTTAACTTAATCCTAGTAAGGCCTGTGGTCCTGATGAAATCCCAGGCTTAAAGAACTTGCTCCTCCATCTCTAACAGTCCTATAACAATAGTACACTACGTACCACCTGATTAGTCGAAAGCTCTTGTAAGTCCTCTGTATAAGAAAGATGTGAAATCAAATCCAGCCAACTACCGTCCAATCTCCCTAACATGTTTATGTTGCAAAGTCATGGAACATATAATTCTTAGTCACGTTGCTAAGCACCAAGTATATACCACGATATTTTCATTGACCAACAACATGGTTTCCGGAAACTATTCTCCTGTGAGACCCAGCTGATCCATCAATGAAAAACATCAACCAGAAAAAACAAACTGACGTTATCCTTCTAGACTTTAGTAAAGCTTTTGACCCCACAGTGTCGTCTGATGACCAAGCTTGATTACTACGGTATTAGAGGAACTTCTGCTATGTGGATCAAGGTTTTTCTTACCAACCGTTCACAGGTTGTTTCTGTGAATGGCTCTCACGCACTCCGATTCAAAACCTGTGTTGTCCTGAGTAGTACAAGGAACTATTTTAGCTACTGTCCTATTTTTACTCTTTATTAATGACATTTCTGACAGTATTAAATCTCAAATTCGTTTGTTCGCTGACGATAGTATAATATAGAGAAATTAATTGTTATCGGGACCATGACACCTTACAAGAAGATCTGGATAACTTAAATAATTGGGCTAACAATTGTGGCAACTCAATTTCAATGCTACCATTTTTCTAAATGCTACCATTTAGGCATTACCAATAAGCGTTCACCTTTATCCTACAACTATATAATGAATAACCAACCCATTAATAGAGTATCTTCAACTAAATACACTGTACCTATGTTTTACTATAAGTTATAGTAATACATAGGTATACAGATTAAGACATAACTTAAGTTGGAATCAGCATTGTGACAATTATTATATGAAAGAAGGCAAATAGTATACTCTAGGCCTACTTAGAAGAATAATTAGTGCATGTAGCATGGAAGTTAAGTCCAAAGCTTACAGCTGTCTTGTGCGTCCACAACTAGAGTATGCATGCTCAATATGGAACCCTTGCAGTCACTAAAAGGAATTTACATTAACAACATTGAAATTATTCAACGCAGAGCTGCTAGATTTACCCATAGTGACTACTCTAGAAGTAGTCACGCCTCTCCTATGCTTGAAAATTTAGGCTGGGACTCTCTTGAGCAACGAAGGTTACTATATCGTGGAAATCTTGCCCCTCGTGGAAATCAGCTACGGTTGACGAGGTCAGCGTGTTTAAATAAAGTTTTCTATCTATCTATCTATCTATATCAAGCCACAACATTTTATAAAATTAAGCACGGTCTTGAGACTCTCTGATGAGGTGTGTCCTTTAGGTAGAGTATCTAGGTTGCCCAACACTTATCCTAACAGATTCACTACAATAACAATATATACAAATACTCATTTTATCCCAGGACCATAGTTACATGGAATAACATTTCATTTGATAACCTCTCTTTTATATCTAGCGCTCAAGCTTCAAAACTCTTGCTATCCCTTCTATTAAGTCCATGTGTTATTCCTAATTTTTAAATTGATTTTGTACTATCGTTCATGTAATGTTTTTTTTATTTAATTGTATTTTATTATCGTTTGACATAACATATAGTGTAATACTGATTTAGGAGTATATCATTAAAACATTAAATTAAGCATGAAACATCCAGTTCCAAAAACATCCAGTTTCTTGTTTGGGATTTCACCAGCAGGACAATGATACCCATGCATGAGGATATATTCCTTGTTTATTGAGAGTTGAGATTTAACAGGAGGCGATGTCTCTTGAAAAAAAAGCCGTCAGTTTAGAAATAATTTACTCGTCGCGCTTTCAAAAAATATCCGACTTCTAACTTGTTGTTTGGGATTTCACCAGGAGGGATAATACCTATAGGGAAATATTCTTTGGGTCTGTTTACATGAATCCAGCTTGTTTTTCATTCCTGTTTGAACTCATACCGGTTCTGTTAAAATCCCTTCAGGTGTTTACATGAGTTCATTCCGGTTCTCATTCCAGATTGAGTTTCATTCCGGATTGAGTTTCATTGAAATTGCATTCCGGTGTCATGTAAAGGCGGTGCGAGATTTCATTCCGGAATGAACAATACGACCTAGAGAACTGAAATGATCAACATGCATGTGTGTTTTTAATATTTGTAGACGACAATTTGCAGCTAGAGATAGGAATTGCGCCGACGTCGACGACGTTATAAACTAAAGGTGAATTAAATGCTTGTTTACTTGCGACCCCATCGATTATCGTTGCTGGCAATGCTTTTCCCCTTTTCTTTATAAACATTCTTCGCCAAATTATCAATTTAATGCAGATGCATGTTGAAGTGTACAATCGCAGAAATCGTTGAAAGAAACAGACCCACTATAATGTTATTGATCGCCACTCTTGAAATGTCAGATTCGCGCGATTTTCGATCCTGGGATAGAATTCCTATGTAAAGACGGTTTGAATCACGTTCAATCCGGAATGAAACTGAATCTAGATACATGTAAACAGCCCCAACATGTTCTTAATCAACAATCAGTTATTTAGTTTCTTATACTAACTATTTTATTTTAAATTCATTACAATTGAAAATGATTATACGCGTTGGTATTTGGAAAGCACCGCTTCAAATGCAGTGATGATCTCATTCACTGTTGTTATGGTAAAGTGAAGGACACTTGACAAAACAATTTAAGTTATTCCTGTTTGGCAATACTTTGAATTACAGAAATGAGAGAACTGAAGATTTTATAACATTTAAATATTATTTAGTTTTTATTGTAACTTTATATGTCTTTTTATTGTAATATATTGGCGCTCGCTAATTCAGTCTGCTCAATTATCACTAATACATGAACACACTGCACATGCCAATCCTCTCTATCCGGGAGTCTCCCGAAAGTTAATGCGATATCCCGATGTCCAAACAAGTTTTATCAATTCTCCTGATTTTTCAAAAGTTTCTAGAAACAATAAACAAATACAAAAAAACTGCTGTTTTTTAGCGACATATGGGAAGATAAATAGGTAATTAACATAAGCTCATCTTATAGCTATATTCAGAAACATAATGTTTCAGTTTCCATAAACTGCCGTATCAGTAAACAGCCGTATCCAATCGCGTTCTGTTGCAGTTTGGCTGAGAGATGTCTGGGAGGGACACATTGTGCGCGCGTTAGCTTTGGAACTCTATATGCATGTCGGAGAAACAAAACACTCAGGATGTGATACAAATAGTGATCGAGATAGTGACATTGATTTTAAAATATTTATTAAAAGTTCCTTGGTGTTAGTGTACTGACGCCTCTCAAAATTCAGGAAATGTCATTTCAGAGGAGAGTAATGTCGAAGAAAAACGTACTCAGCCAACTGAAAAATCGTTCTTATTACTCGGCCTATACTGTGGTAGCGCGAGTCTACTTTCGGCTCTGTTTTTTTTTTGGGTCGCCACCTGATGAACATGTTTTGTGATTGGTTGATTAAAACAATAAAACAATAGAATCACCCACAAATAAACCCTAACCACCTTTGTTCCATGTGGCCAATCACAAAACCTGTTCATTTTAGGTGCGTATTTACTGGATTTTTTTGGCAATGCATCAGGCTTTGCGAAACTGAACCACTGTATATATTTATGCGCCATTGTGATTTTACTCATCTGGTTAATACCTTTCCTCGAGTGTTCTTCACTGAAAATATTTGATGTGGCTGGCAAGTATCTTCATCTTATATACGCTCACGATGCTTACAATTCACGCCGATCGCCGAAGACCTACAACTAAAACATGACGTACGAGCGATTTCCTTGGTACGGTTATCGAGATCTCAGATCGCAGAGTATTAATTAAGACCACGCTGTTTCCGTACTCGATTAAACCTATGTTTAATATAATTTAAATATGAGACTGGTCCATCTTTAAGCTTAATTAGCAGCAAAGAGTCTAGCATTCCTGGGACTATAGGAATGGCTGACATGGGTCTGCATGCTGCGTCCCAAATTCGCTCCGCGTCCACCCCTGTTACCATTACCGAAATTTTCAATGACTATTTTGTGTCAGTCTTCAACTGAAGGAATTTGAAAGAACCTTTACCCCATTTTCCGTCTCTATCTCCAGACCGCCTTCTGTCCGATATCTGTTTAACAACAGAGGAAGTTTTAAATGCACTTCTAGCTCTCGATACTAACAAGGCCACCGGACCAGATGGTATCCCTACTCGACTTCTCAAATAGACTGCCCGAGAAATTGCACTATCTCAATAGATCACTCAGCTGTTGTGTATTTCCTGATGACTGGGAGCTTGCGAACATTGTGCCTGCAAAAAGAAAGGGGAAAAGCGTTATGTTGAGAACTATCGGCCCATCTCCCTCCACTCTGTATTATCAAAAGTCTTTGAGCGCTGTGTGCTCAAAAATATACGAGATCACTTGCTAGAATTAATCAACTGTTCCCAACACGGCTTTATCCCGGGGAAATCTTGTACAGCTCAACTACTAGCGGTGCATGATTACATTGGGCGGCCGGGTCCTTACTGGATGCTGGCAAACAAACTGATGTTATCTATATGGATATGTCCAAAGCCTTTGATAAGGTAAATCACGAAACCCTGATCAATAAGCTAAACAATTGCTTCAGCATCTCTGGTAACTTGCTTTGTTGGTTCCGTTCCTAATTACTGGACCATAGGCAATACGTTACTGTGCTAGGTGCCACTTCCTCCGAAAAATCTGTATTGTCAGGAGTGTCACATGCAGGAAGAGTATAGGGCCTAATATAGAACCCTCCTCTACGTAAATGACCTGCCAAATGCACTAGTAAAGCATTCAAAAGTTTCCTCCTTCGCGGGCGATACAAAGGTATTCAAGTATATCGACTCCACCTCGGATGTTGCCTTGCTTCAGAGGGACCTGAGTAGTATATACAACTGGTCAACTGCTTCAGGGCTTATCTTTAATCGAGACAAGTGCAAGTGCCAGCGAATTACCAGGAAAGTGAACCCCGCCGAATACCCTTATACGAGATTAAGAACAAGACTCTGGAAGTTACATTGGAGGAGAAGGACCTAGGCATATGGGTTACTGGTGCGCTTACCTGGTCGAAACACACCTTGGGCCGTTGTGCTAAGGCTAACAAGTTGCTTGGCTTTCTGCGCATGCAGATATGGCTCGGAGATAAAAGATCTAAAGATTCGCCGCACCCTCTACCACTGGCCTACGCCACCCAAGTCTGGTCCCCGCAGTCAGTTGAGCTAATCAGAAGGACAGGGCGCATTCAACGCCGAGCTTCAAAATGTATCCTCAATCTGCCCTTCATATGTGCAGAATCCTACAAAGACAGGCTGATATCAATAAAGCTGTTACCACTGTCCTATTGGCATGAGTATCTTGACTTAACTTTTCTTTTTAAGGCCATAAACGGTATTGTTACTATACCGAACGATATCTTACCGCCGGGCACGTTTTATTCCGTCAAGGCCTACTCGATCATCTGCAAATACCAATCAAAATTTCGTTCCGCCCTCGTAAATATAAGACAACCACCTACCAGCACTATAATCTGGAACTCTCTCCCTGAACACTTAAGACTAGAACGCTTAACTCTTACACTGTTTAAGAAGTCATTATTAGACTACGCTCTTGTATCTTGTTATGCGGACGTGGACGATGCTCAAACCTGGAAAACTGTTTGCCTAAAGTGCAACACGTCGCGTATTCTAATCCACGCCTTTTAGTGCTGTTACTAGTTTATGTAATTTTTTCTCTGTAACTTCTCACTAACTTTAACTTACGGGCCCACATGAGTAATTGGTGTAAAGTGTTGTGCATGTGTCCCCGCCTCATGTATATTTTCGTATTGTTTGTGTATTATTTTGTTTGTATTGTGTATGTTTTATCAGACGAAGCTAAATAAATAAATAAACATATGAATGCTGTATGGAAATATGTTAACTGTTATATTTTTATAAGCTTTGTTGCCTGGCTGTAGTGTATTGTTTTATTGTTATGTCTATATATAAAATAAAGTCGATGCTATAATCAACATGAGTTGTTGTTTCATATATACCAGGTTGGCTAGAACTGAATTGGGTTGGAAAACGGGATATGGCTCGTTTGGTGGGCCAGACATCTCAGTAAAGCCAGCTCTGATACTGAGCCAACTCACCTCCATGTAATCAAAGCCGTTGTCAAACACTCTGTCACTCTGTCATGATGAATATAGTTAAGTTATGCATAAAAATACAGTTGAAATAAAGATAAAATAGTTGTATAACATAGTTCTCTGTATGTTGACATTATAGCAGTTGATATAAACTAAGTTAATCAGAATGTGTTTCTTGCATAGAATGCAGTTCAATATGAACGCAAAAGGTTGACATCACATTATACAATTTATAAACTGCTAAAGGTAAGGAACTTTAAAAGATGAGTGTCCAGCTAATGGTTTGGCATTGCGCGAGTGTTCGTTTCTAGCGTAATATCTGTTCCTTATATTATTGGATCTTATACTATTGGCTTTGCCAGGAAACTGCGCGTCTTGAAGGAAACCTTGAAATTCACGCATCAAACGGCAAACAACGAGCGACGGATACCTGTCCACTCTCAAAACCATAGGCGTACGAGGCGGAGCGGCAGCGCCCCCCCCCCCCCCTGCCCCAGACGAATGGAAATGTTGCTAAGTCGGGCAAATTTTCAACGTAACTCGGGCAAAAAATATTGGAAATAAATAAAAAATAGGATGAAAATAGGGAAAAGTAATCAAAACAATTTATCAAAACATAGTCATATCCATACGAACACGTACAGTATTTATGATTACTGGTGGGCTTTTTTATGTCACAAGTCGGGCAATTTCCTTTTCAGTCGGGCAAAACGTTAAAATATTGCTCAAAATATTGCTCAAAATATTGCTCAGATATCGAAGGATTGGTTTACTTGTTCAATTTCGTGGCTCAAGAAATGGCTCCGAGCAAGCTTGTTGGCGCGCAAAGCATTAGCTGGACACTCATCCTTTAAACACGTGTAAAACTTCTACGTCACAAAACGTCATAAAACTGAACAAATATCTCGAGGATAATTTACACAAATCGAGATTTCGTTGACTATAGTATACATAGTTCCGCGAAGAAGTATGGGGCGAGACACAGCAACCCAAGTCGAGATTAGTGTAGCAATAAACTCAAAATTTGGGTAGGCAAATAGTCGGTCGTAGTGCCACTTTAAATAGTTCAATAAACTATTATTCTATACTGAAATAATAAATAGTTTGTGACATATTTCGAAGTTTAATTGGTGTTCAATGGATATTAACATAACAAAAGCAGGAGGAATTTACGCGTGGGTTAGGGGTCTGTTTATAATATACAGTATGCGACGATCAACAATCATTCTACTGAAATAAGAATGAATAGTTTTTGCGACCTTATATTATTTCGAAGTTTAATTGCTGTTCAATGGATAAGAGAATTAACATAACAAAAGCAGGAGGAATTTATGCGTGGGTTAGGGGCAGGGGCGGAGGCAATTTGCGACCAAATGGTAACGAAGTATCAGGAAAATGTGTTTTCATAAAGACCTTACTCCACAAACATACATGTTGCACTGCATATGCCACGGCCTATATATGTGACATCACTACAACTAGGCCACTGTAATATCTATATTTATTATACCACTGTAGTATACGTGACAATATTATCCACAGCGTAATATAAATAATTACCTTTGTGTTATAAATTTCAGGTCTACCAGGTAATTAAGTAATTTCGTTGATGACGTTTCATAGCGGTGACGTGAACATTAGCCAAAGGCTGTTTCATCAAAATATTTTTACATCTGTCTGAAAAAATGGATGAATAGATCAGCGATTGAGAGTGAAATAAACTTGCAGCAAAAGTTAGGCATTTATAACGAGAGTGGGAAAATCGAGGATACAGCAACCGTTATGGCACCCCAAATGGACACGCCCACTTTTTGACGCGCACTTATACAAACTTTAGAACGTCATCACTTCCCCGTTCAGAATTTCTAGCTGCGCCAATAAACTCAGTTCTCTTGAGAACTTAATCATCATATTATTTCTATCAGTTAATAAGGCATATTAACAACAACGCTGTGGTATAGGGTATTTACCATGTGCGTTATTTTTACGCTGTACATAATAATAAATTAACAATATTTTTTTATCAGGGCAAAAACACAATATAATCACTAATATGAAAGCAAAATATTAAAAATCGAACTGTAAATACCAAATCTAAAAATCTATAAACTAAAAATCTAAATTTCATAAGGTCTAATTTTATATTGTCAATATTTTTATTATTTTTTATAAGGTCTAACGTTATAAGGTCTAATTTTACATAAGGTCTAATTTTATAACGTCTAATTTTATATTGTCACATTTTTTATCAGATAAAATTTCTTATAAAGTCTAACTTTATGAGATCTAATTTTATATAAGGTCTAATTTTATATTATCAAATTTTTATGACTTTATAAGGTCTAACTTTATAAGGTCTAATTTTATAACGTACGCTTTTACAAAAGGGACAAAACATCAAGATCCACATATTTATATTAAGATCTATTTGTTTATATCAAGATTTCTATATATAGTTTATTTCAAGATTCGTATATTTATATCAAGATTCAAATCTCAAATCATTAATAATTCATGAACCAAAAACAAAACAAACGTGTTTTGAAACCGGAGGAAGATCATCTAGCTGATCACGTGATGACGTTTTGAAGTATTTCAAAGTCCTAGGACTTTGAAAATATGTAAATTACTATCTTTGAGAAGTCAGTTCAAACACTCGACGTCAGACTTTACCGGGATTTCCAAGTCCTCGTGCATTAAAAATGACGGACTTTGAAATCCCGGTAAAGTCTTTCGTCTCGTGTTTGCACTTATATTACATCAAGAATCGTATATTGGTATCAAGATTCGTTTTTAATTATATCAAGATTTATATTTGTATATCACGTTTTACATGCTTATATATTATTGGTCAAATATATGTATATGAAAATTTGACTGCCCCAACTGGGAATCGAACTTGAGGTCTCCGAATCAACGCGCGGCGCTCTAACCACTGAGCTATTGAGACACGGTCAGAACAGTCAAACATCATATACATATTTATACATCGCCCTGACTCTCAAATCTCTACAATAAGATATCCATCTTCGACGACGACACGTGTAGAGCGATGCCCTCTCGCAGGACTTAATTCTTCAAGTAACTAGCTTATCAGCGGCTCTTGCATACAGGAGGCTTTAGAACAATTTTAGATGAATTTTAGAACAATTTTAGAGTGCCGATGCGTTGATTCGGAGACCTCGAGTTCGATTCCCGGTTGGGGCAGTCAAATTTTTCACATACATATATTTGACCATCTCTTCATCTAAAAAAAACAACTTATATATTAAGTTCGGATATTTGTATCAAGATTATGAAATATATTTATGTCAAGATTCATGTTCGCTTTAATGAATTACTCAACCAGATATGTGACCAAGACGTGCCTCATCAGCACTAACCAACAATAAGACCAGTTCTTCCACCGAGCCTCAAAGTTTTAGAAGAACTAAACATCACACTGACGTTCTTGATTATATTTCTCCTCTTAACACAGCTGATAAGCGCTTTCATCAGGTGTGGTCTACCCAAAGATGAAACTGAGTCGTCGACTACACTGCCTAAATGGAGCTGTTTTCGTGCTCTTATATCTACTGCTACTGTGCCTTGATGCGTCAGTTAGGTTTCTGCCTATGATCCCCTCCCCTGTGACAGACTATACAACTGTCGCAAGGCCCTTCTAAATTTCCAGAGTGTCCGTCGTCAACTTAACCCATCTAAGACTCATGCTATTCTAGTATTCTGCGATGTACCCACATCGCAGATATCATACAGTCATCATGCAGATATTATGCAGATATCATGCAGATATCATACAGATATGATACAGTCGCTGATATCTTGATGGGCTGAGCCAGTTATATTTGTGGATATACATGGCATGATGGCGATGTTCCACTGGATGAAGGTACTGCTTAAATGTGCTGGACTACATTTGAGAGGGTACTGTGGCATTGAAGATGGCCTTATTGAGACACCCGCGAGACATACTTAATGAGATATCATTTCCTTGATGTGGGAGGGCTTCCCACATCGATAGATAGATGGAGTTGCGATGACATGTGCAGTTGAATTAAGGGCTGCCCTGTGCGAGAAAAGTAAAAGTAAGTCAACTGCAAAGTTTATTGAGCTACTTGATATTTCGATTTATTGATATTTCGCTCCTTCCTGGAGGAGTGTGATTCTAAGTCTGAATTCTATATGGTATTCTAAGAGGTATGTCAGTACTGGAGGGTCTTCCATGAGATAGTCCTATAGTTATCAAGTATGTCATATATATCTTCTCATCGTGAAGGCAAGTTCCCGCTGCACATATACAAGTATTGCATCTGTAGCGAGGTATTTTCCAATCTTCGGAGAGAGCGACTTCCTCAACTACCTCCGATATGGGACATTTTACCTCGAATATACAAAGATCCTTCAAAACACTCATCCAGAGGTCTTCCGACGTCCAAGAGCAAGGGCGGGATCGTGGGCCAGACCAGAAACACAGCTCATCAGCTTCCATGAGATTCTTCTCATTTCGAACAATTTGAGAGAGATGAGGAACGACAGCTCAATGAACCATAGTGAATCTGCAACGGTCCATCATGATCTCATTGGTAAGATATTTAGAGCATCTGAACAAGAATGTGGCAAGTCTTCTGGACTTTGTATCCAACAAAGGCAATCCCTTCATCGTTGAATTGCCAGGAATCAAGCTGCATAACTTTGTGACAAAGGATGACGAAACAGATGACGAAGTGTATGCGCGTCTGATTCAGGCTCTCGTGAATGGTATAAGGAGTTTCTCACCGCTGCTATAAGGAGTTTGGCAATGAGCGATTTCTTGAGAAGAAAAATCATTAACTCTCCGTTATACTATCTCAAAAAGAAACCTGCCCCCGACTCGACTACAAACCACCCTCCGATACCTCAGCTTCTACTGTTGTTTTTTCACAGAAGATATATTAGCTCCTGCTCAGCGTGACATCGATATCGTGAAAGACGAGGCGCGCATGTCTCTGGAATCAGTCTACTCTAAGCATCTAGCAAATGAAGATATGGTCTTTCCACATGGTGATGCTGCAGCTGTCATATATTGGACTTCATGTTTAAAATCCGTTCTTTCCCAAAGCGGTCTTCTTTTGGTACATTTGCAAATGCTATACGATGTGCTCTGCAGGTAAATCTCTGTGTTTCAAGTGGTTCATGATGTTATCGATCGATACGCTGAGGGTCCGGCAGTATAGAAGAAGCGGATGATCGGCTGGTGCTTCTGCAATATTGTGCATGGGAGGTGGTCCGAGGCTGTAAGCGCCTCCTGGTGATATCTAACGACACAGATAATAATAATAATGACGAATTCCGTAAAGTACCAAACAAACAAAATATAATGACAGTGGATTGTTCGGAGCAAAATCATGGCGCGTGTGTCTACTGCAGCGCGCGAGTACAGTTCAATGAGTTTTATTCCAAGTTAATTACTGCACGCAGATACAGTGGTAAGGCTACTACGCTTTATCACGGAGTGACGAGAGCAGGATATGCGTGAGCTGTGGGTGGAGTTTGGGTGGAGAACAAATCATGCTGCCCTCTCTTGTGAGCCTGAGAAATAAATTTGGCCGAGTCTGCTGATTTGAGTGAGGAATCATCAGGTTGAGGAATATCTTGTTCGTGTGTGGACCGGTGCCAGACGCAAGACATCTTCTCAAACATTTGACATTTGGCCAGACTTGAAACTCATATCAAGGATGCTACATCACTGGCACAACTGCCACCCACGTCAAGCGTCATTCGAAGACATATTCAGCGATCCTTTTTCATTGTGCACAATGTCCTCAATCTCATCAACGATCGTGGTCCTGTTCTAGATCCAATTCTAATAACGGCTGGTTTTGTGATGATGGTATCATTTTGCCAATAAAAGGTCTGAAGCCTCTACCAGCTGAAAAGCTTACTGTGTGCCACTGTGGTGCAACACCAAACGCTATTCATGTGCAAAAACAGCACTTGTGTGTGTAGTATTTTGTTACAAGTCACAGCAATCAGACTGTAAAAATAAGTAGGCTTTGGCGTTTGACATTTATTGTGTTCAAGTTTCTATTGAAACTGTTCATATTAAAACCAGATATTTATAAAACCACAAACGTCTAATACATATACCGTTGCATCAGTTGCTGTTCATTTTTATGGCTACACCAGAAGTCACAACACATTTTTTAATAAGTGGATATACACTCCATTCTATGGCAAATAATTTATGACCCTCCATCACTTATGTCATTTGATGCCAGGACTAGGGAAAATTTCATTTGGTTGCCATGGACAGCCATCTTAGATTTCTGGAAGACAAAGCAACCTTGATTTAGTGATGAAAGACATCTCAGTGATACCTAACCTGATAAACAGGGCCCGGTTTTCCAAAATTCCACCAAGTGAATTTTTTAAGCCAACCGTGTCTATTATTCATATCAACAATCAAATTCTCTTAGATAGCAGATGTATACAGGTCTGTAGACAGGCTCGGGACTACGGCAAGGCATGAATTTTGGCGGTGATTTAACGTCATATAGTACCCTGGCGGGCACTGCGAAGACCCTGGGTTACGAGAAGTGGCCCGGGGGGACAATGCGAACGCCGAAGGCGCGAGCACTAGGGTGGCCGTCCCCCCTGGAAATTTTTTGTAATCTAGAGTCTCTGAAATGCCATTTCCTGCATTTTGGGGGAGATTTTACAGAATTTTGAAAATTATAAAACCTCATAAAAAACACTAAAAACTACACATTTCAGGTCTTTGTATGGGATATATATTTCATGGACAATTACTAGATACTGTCAGAAAATTAAGAGAGATATCTAACTGTGATCCTATAGACCTCTTTCATAATGGCGGCCAGTCTAAATATTCTTTTATATGCATGCAAATTAGCCTTTCTGGCCTCGTTACAAAGCGAAGATTCTTTGGAATTTTGACACACGAACGAGGTCAGAAAGGCGAATTTAAATGAATATAAAAGAATATTTAATTTGGGTGCCATTATGAAAGAGGTATATAGTTCGGATGTTGTAATCAGCGCCTGCGATACACTAATGATATATACCGCTTAATTCAAAAATTGATAAAACGAAGACTATTCACTCAGGTGTTTTATTACTTGCCTTCATTCTTATATTCAAAAGTTTATTTAGGTAGGTTGCCTGCCCTTATGCCAGTAGTTCCCATGAGCCAGATTTCAAATCTCAGTCAAAAACCTACCCCCCCCCCCCCCCGCAACTTTTCTCCTCGAATTTGGTCGAATTGGAGAGAACTGTGGGGGGGGACATGTCCCCCCCCCCCAGTCCTCGCCGTGGTGCCGCTACTTGAACCACTGGCACTCCCAAGTCGAAAATTAATTTGACTAACTATAGCCATATTGCAGATTAGAATAAAGCGTTGCATTATTTAATTTCTTGACTTTTTTATGAAACTTTCTATTGCAAAATAAATGTAACGAATTGACGCTAATGCACTAATGCCAAAATAATAAAAGAACATGTACGAATTGCACACTACTGTCTACATTTAGTCGTTATAATACTAATATATTTTGAATTAAAATTTCGCAAATGTGAAACCAACGTACATTGATGAATGCCACGTAAGTGGAAACGTCGTGTAATATAAATTTTTATATCATTATATATCCCCCCCCTTATCGGCGGTACTGCCGAGGGGAGAAGTCCACAGGTTGGAAAAGAGTAAAAGACCCTGGCAAACTCTGTTCACGTGACTCAAAGAATCTTGGAGTATTTTGCAACCTGGCTTATTCTGCAGGGGGGCATTCCCCCCTGAAATTTGCTAAAAAATAGTGTGATAAGGAATAGAGAAATGAGTATCTTTAAAATGGACAAGTTCGAAAAAAGACGAATTGTATACTGTATTTTAATCCTTTTGATTTTTAATTACTTGATCTATAAAATGTAGAATTAAATTAATTATTTCACTCGTTACCTAAAACATTACGATGGCCAACTGGACTGTTAGCTTACAGTGTCTTATTTAATATGAAATTTTCATATTTAATAAGACACTGTAAGCTAACAGTCCAAAATACCATTAAATAAAAACATTGAATATATTTTTGATTGTTTAAAATGACGTTTTAGATATCTTAGATATTTTAGATATCTCCTCAAAATGCAGGAAATAGCATTTCCACTATATTTTGAAATTTTCCTTTAGACCACTCGCTACGGGCCTGTAGTCACAAACTTTTACAACCAATAAGGACTCCCGGATTGCTTCATATATGCAATTTATTGGAAAAACAGTACGGATTGCTTCGGACAGAAATTGTGTTGAAAAATGGTGGATTGCTGCGAAAAATACGTTATTTACTGGACATTTGTTGCTGTCAATCAAAACCGTGAAAACCGACTGCTAACCAAATTTGACTCACAAGCTATTTTCTTTTGTTATGGCCGCAATAATTATGGGTAAATGCGGACAAATTAAGTCGACAAACATGGGTACTGACGGTACAAAGTGCTATTCATTTGAACAAATCAGATTTAATCTGAAATCTCTAATGCTAGTTGACGCTTTCGGCTTTCAACACTATTAAATAACTGTTTGGTGTTGATCATATTTACTTTGACAGCAACAAATGTCAAGTAACTAGTATCAACACGCGACTTCTGTCTGCAGTTCGTGCTGTATTTCAAAAAAAAATGCAAAATTATTTTATAAATTGCAAATTCTTTATTTTTAAACTCGACTCTGTCTATATCTGAACGAATTGCGAGAGAGACTGGGTGTCAATATCTTGTCAACATCTTTGTTAGTTTTAGACGAAGTAGCGACCCGTATATTGAAAATGTGTCACTGACCATTAGGATCGCGTTAGCGAAAATTGGTTTTTGACCAATCACATATTAATATTCTCAGGCTTGGCGGGATCAGGGAAATTTCGCGGCAAAATTAGGCAAAGGGAAGATACACGATAGAGATACATGCCTCATGCCTGTAGTGTTAATAATGTTATAATACTGCCCAGTTTCTGACTGAGAAGTTGAATAATCAGTAAGTAATTATACCTCATTCTAGATTTTTTTGCACTTGGACGTGATACCTGCAGGTGCCATCAAGATCAAACTTCTGATCTGATATACTAAAGTGCAAAGTCGATCTGATATTATAATGTGATTCCTATTATGCTGTATTCCATTTTTGACAATTTGGCAAGGTTATTTATATGTCGTGTGTCTTGTTTTGTTATGACAGGTTAGTATCTCTAGTACGCAATAGCAGTCGTAACGGTTGATGCGAATTTAAACGTGTGTATTTGTGAAGAACATAATGGTCGCTCCTGAATTTGGCGACGGTCTGCTGCTACTTCTCACATGCTTGGAAGATGGCAGTTCTCCACCGGAAGACAAGACGGATGCCTATTTGACGCTTGCAGAGTAAGTATAACTAAGTAAAGTGTTTATTTGATTAGAGATCTATTTTGAGGACATTTCCATTCTGATATAGTACAGGTATGTGACTGGATTAATCGCGGATTTATAGTGATGACTGAATATTTATATCACAGTCAGAAAAAGCAACAGAATATAATACTAATAGCACAGCATTAGGCTATAAACCATAATGTGTAAATATATATATATTTAGATATATTTAGTCAAAAGTTGGTGTACTGCCTAAATAGCATGTAAGTATTACGTTTCAATACAAGCCAAGGCCATTCTCTAAGTTATGATTTTTTTACTTTACATTTCACTCTCTGAAGAAGGGCCTTTGCTCGAAACATTAGACTATTTACACACCATTTCAGCAGTACACCAACCTTTTCAGATATTTAATTTATATATTATATATATTTTCTCTGTTCGCTGTTATTTTCGCAGTGTTGGAATACATACATTTTAATTCCAGCAGGAATGCCTTGAAGTTGCATTTTTCGCAACTGGTCCCGGTTTGGTCTTAAAATGTATGTATTCCAACACTCGAAATTTTCCTTCACCATAAATCCTTTCAACATGTAGTTTGATCGAGTGAAATGCCAAATATTACCTATAATATACCCAGAATCTTATCCCGGTATTACCACCACCATATATACAGAACTCGTGACTAGGCTCTCGGCAACGGCTTCCGTAGCTCAGTGGTCAGAGCACTGCACTAGCATCGCAGGGTCGCGGGTTCATTTTTGATGATCTGATGATCGCTTAAGGCGTGAAACTGCAGTAATTTTAACCTTTTACCGTTTTTATCCAGTTTACATAGTTTTATATCGCTCTACATTTTATTTGTATTGAGCACTCTTGAGATCTTGAGATATGTGAACTGGTAGGCTCCTATCTACTATCAAAACTAACAAAATATGGAAGCACCATTGGACTATACAGAGACGATGGATTAGCTGCATTTAACGAATCGCCCAGAGAAATACGTAGAGAACATTAAAAAACAAATATGTAAAATATTCAGCGACAATGACTTGAAGCTCACCATTGAAGCGAACAAGAAATGCGTCAATTGCTTGGGTATCACCCTTGATCTGAGATCTGGAACGTTCAAACCATACACCAAACCTAAGTTACCTAACAATATCCCCAATATATCAACCGACACAGCAACCACCCGCCATCGATACTCTGCAACATACCTGAAGCGATCAACAGAAGACTTTCCAACATTTACATTTGACAAATAATTGTTTGGTTCAGCCATCCCCCCGTATCAAGTTAGAAGCACTAAAAATATATAGACCACCAACTTAATTTCAACCCCGAACCACCGAAAGTGAAGTGCTTAAGAAGCAGGAACATAATATGGTTTAATCCGCCTTACAGTGCCAATGTCGTTGCCAATGTCGCTACCAACATCGGTTTACATGTTTCTGCACCTGATTGACAAAAATGCTTCCCAAAAGGCCACCTTCTACATAAAATATTTAATCAGTACACCCTGAAATTGAGCTATAGCTGCATGCCCAGTATGCAAAATACTATATTATTTCATCGCATAATAAATCTCTGCTTAATAAAGAAATGCTTAACAAAACAATTCCAGAAGGATACCTGCCTACTCTCCGGGAAATGCCAAATGGAAGCGATAGTTTACCAAGCCACAATTACGAGAGAAGATAACATGGAGCAAGAAACCTACGTTCAGTGGACTAACTGAGAGCACTTTTAAAACTACAGTAGATACGCAAACCACACTAGCTCTTTCAGAAATTCGAAATGTAAACTTGCCACTGAGCTCAGCAAATATATTTGGAAACTAAAAGAACTAGATGTCCAATATTCGATCAAATGGAAAATAATCAAACAATGTAAACCCTACTCCAACAAAACCAAACGATGCAACCTATGCTTACATAAGAAGTTTATCATAATATGCTATCCGAAACTAGGCTCACTCAACAGTAGAAATGAACTTATATCCACTTGTAGACATAGGAAAAAATATTTGTTAAGCAATCATTAACCGACCTATAATTATCACACCAACTATCACACCTGTTAATGTCACACCAAACAATAGACCAGTGTCATGATGCAATCAGTATAATCGATTCATCTTGTAGATCAACATAAACTCAAGTTTACCATGTATTAATTATTACCATACAAAACAGATTTGTAGTGAATTAATGTTCAAATGAAGTAACTCGAGATTGTCTTTTTGTAACTGCAAAAATGGTAACATGGCACGGTATGGACATCATTGATTTATTTTATTGGTTTTGCTGTTCTCAACCTTCACAGATTGTCTATGTTCATGTATATTCAGATAGGCTGATGTGGTATTGAAAAAAAAGAATACTGATACCGCCAAAAAAATACCAGTAATTTTGAATATACCGTTGTTTTTTTACAGATCAAATTTTCATGAAACTCTTTCATGAAACGTTTTTGAGAAGGTGATGTAAAGTCATCAAACAGCACAAAATGTTATACCTGTATATAGCAAAAGTCGTGCTCGTTCACACAATGCTGACCATGGACTGAAAAAGTCGGCTAAGTATGATAAATTTAAAATGCCTCCCTTGTTCTTAACTGCCTTCTTGCACAGTTGACATTCTTGAAATAACTCCAAACATATAAACTTCGCGCATTAGGCATGATGAACGCTGAATAGAACAGAGATAATAAAATAATGAACTCAAGAAAATGTGTTGAATAATTGACTTCAGTATGGCACTTTTGACTGGCAACTGCAATGAGCTGTATATATTCTGACACAGTGACACTTTGCTTTTAACCGAAGTCCAAGGTGTGAGATCTATTCCAATCCATTTCAAAGCATTTTGACAGTTGAGAAGACATCCTTTGTCTTGCAATTTTTGTTCTCTCACATATCTCACTTGTTTTATAGAAAGGCTTCTGCAAAATTAGTCATCTTTCGAATAGCGCTAATTAGCGAATTTGTTTACATTAAATCTGTTGTTGTGCTTGTTCAGCATGTGAGAAAAAATAGGTACGCCATGCGTACATGCGTCTACGTTTTGGATGGGGTGCAATTATTATAAGTAATACAATGGTTTTTAAGAATATAGTGATTAAATCTCCCGCAAACCGAGGAATGTTTGTGAAAGTCCCGAGGGAAAGCATGAGGGCGAAGCCCGAAGGCGTCCCGAGGGACTTTCACAAACATTCCGCGGTTTGCGGGAGATTTGATCACTATATTCTTAAAAACCATTGTATTAGTTATTTAGTTTGTAATACCATGATGACCGAGGTGAAACTAGTGTTTTCATTGTACAAAACTAATTGATAGTAGGAGTATTGTGTAATACAATGCATGATCAGTGATGTATTCAACAATTTTCCATTGTAGGAAATTAATATAATTGTGTGAAATGTTTAGTGAAAAGTGAATATTAATAAGTCGAGTAATTAACACTTTATCTTACTGTCATTAACATTGTAGTGTAATTATTTTGTTTGTTGTGTAAAACGTATTAACAAAACTCTTTGTCGTGTCTTTGAATTTTGGCTCATGAATTTTAATCAGGGAGAAATTAGAAATCTGCCCGGCTTTGCCGGGAGATTTAGAGATCTCCCCGCTAAAGCCGGGAATATCGTGATTAAACCACCCGGCGAGAACAAAAGAACCCGAGGTCATCATGGTATTACCATCATAATTCGTGGCACAGATATACAATAGTAAAGCAATTAATATTGTTATTTACATTTGTTGGAAGTGATTGCTATAATGATTTGAGATGAAGGAAAATCATTACTTTACACATGACTTGGTGCAGATATATTAACCATTAAAACTGAACAAACATATTTCTTGTGGTAAAACTATACACCCGTTACTGGCATAGCCCATTGTTTATCTGATGCATTGACTGCACACATGGGCACGGTGCTGCACTACGGATTAGACTACTTGCATTTTGGGTAAGAAATACAGGAACATGTTTTATTGAACAATGTCAATCATTAACTTAATATTATTTTGCTGTATGGTAGAGTGCAGCTATTATACCTATTAAACAGTTAAATAGCTCAAGAAAAGAAAGGATTTTGCACTGGATAGTGATATTTAGTATTTACTGACTGTTGCACAGGTATATTAGTGTGATAGTGTCTACACTGAAGGATCCCAATGCAGTTGAGAAAACATCGGACCCTGGTCTATGGATTGCCTAAATAGACTAAATAATT
Organism: Chrysogorgia sp. JL179-B06; assembly: GCA_035772405.1. Taxonomy (NCBI): domain Eukaryota; kingdom Metazoa; phylum Cnidaria; class Anthozoa; order Scleralcyonacea; family Chrysogorgiidae; genus Chrysogorgia; species Chrysogorgia sp. JL179-B06. The sequence goes on along the minus strand of JAYKKM010000035.1, from coordinate 6,255,335 downwards.
ATTCAAACCCCAGTTTTCACGTACCACAAAAACATCAACAATATCAACTCAAATTATTTGTGTCCAAGTGGAGCACTTTTTAACATACAGTATGCCAATGCCATGCTAGAAAACAATAACAACTTCATGCATGTATATGTTGTGGGGCAAATTTATTTGAACTGGGGCAATATTTTTGATCTGGTACAATTTTTTTTAAACCAGTTAAATTTTAAATACTGTATAGCAATTAGATTTTTCATACCAGTTCGAATTTTCTAAACAAGAACGTCTTGTGTTAAATCTCAATTTTAATTTTAAAGTTTAAAATTGTCTACGGTTAGTATTGAAGTTAGCATTAGGGTTGGTATTTGGATTAGTTTTAGCATCCAATGTTATTTTTCCGTGAGTGTGAATACCCATGCAATCATACAGTATGTAGTAATAATCCTACATGCATTGCAATTTTTGACATATATTGTCCAGAATAATTAACTGTGTTAAAATATTTTTAAATGTACAGTATATTATCAACAGAGCTTTTACAAAATTACCTTGATAGATTATTGCATTAAGAAAAGTATTAGAGTGTCTATGAAGTGAAAAATTCGCTAGTATTTTTTTGCGTTAACGGACAAAGTAGCACGGCAGGAGCGTACACAGAAAATTTCAAGTAAATCTGCTGCATAGTCTTCGAGCTATCAACTCTCAAAGTTTGGCATGGCTAAATGTTTTTGGTGAAATCTGAATCGCGCGGTTTATTGTCTTGTGACGTGCATGCAGGTGTACTTACTATGCATAAGAACAATGGATTTGAACATTAATGATCCACCTGCATACGTCATATACCACATATATTCAATCCCAGTCTTTCCCTATTTTGTAACGTTAAACTATGCCAATGGACAAACTTTGAGAGTTGATAGCTCGAAGACTATGCAGCAGATTCACTTGAAATTTTCAGTGAACAATCCTGCCATGCTACTTTGTTCGTTAGAGCAATAAAAATGCTAGCGATTTTTTCACTTCGTAGACACTTTAAAGTAAAATACATTATTGCACAACTAATTGCATAGCTTTCCATCTTCATCAAATGCTTAAATTTGTTTCTGGATACTGGCATGCCATTTATCTCTTGAATGAAAATCTTAAATTTTACTACTGCGTTACAGTCAACAAACAATACCGGTAGTTACCGAAATATTGATATACTGCATCAGCCTATATTCAGAAGGAACATCTGTTTTCATGTACAGTACTGCTTAGAAATAACCTAATGATTCAGATAGAAATTCTGTCAGAAGCTCTTACCGGGTTTGGAAAACTTCAAGTGATTAACCAATGTAACAAATCACATTTATTATACAAATAATGTATGAACTTGAGCCTTATGGCTTTGATCAAACAAGGATGAGAGTGAATGAGAGTTGGCATTCGTGCTACCTACTTAGTCTAAATTAAAAATACTTTAAACATGCAGCTAGTGCATAAGTACTGTTCAAGTCATTACCGAAAACCGCACAACCATAGTTGAAAAGCACCCAAGAACAATCAGCTATCCTATTCTGTGATTGGAGGTTGAATGCAACACATCAATTCGGCGATTTTTAGCTTGGACTACGATTTTTCTCGACTATTCTACAATGGCTTTCCGTGACCTTCCACGTCAACCAGCAAAGAGAATGTTGCTGTTTTTAAAGTGTTTATGAAACTAAAATTAAATTTTAGGCATTTAAACAAACTTCTAAAATGACGAGGAATGGTAATTTAGAGCTCTTTCCTATCTTGCGTCTTTCTTGAGATATTTAGAACGTCGCGAGGTTTGCAAATTTCCGAAAATCAAGTAATTAGAATTATAGTAAATTAGTTTGGCATTGCTATTTTGGTGTAATGATGTTAATTAAGTTTCACGAAGTGTTGTAATGTGCAAAGTTTCAAGTGATTTTGTCGAATAATCTCAAAGATATACGTGATTTTCTAAAAACGTGTAAAAACCTTGTGACGTCGGTGGTTACTCATTGTCTAAATATCTCCAGAACGACGCAAGGTACGAAAGAGCTCTAAATTACAATTCTTCGTTATTTTAAAAGTTCATTTAAATAACTAAAACTTAATTTTAGTTTCATAAACACTTTAACATTGACGAAACAACATCAATTATCAAAACAAACATTTTAAGATTTTGAGTAGTTTTAATTTTGAGGTTTTAATTCCTTCCTCTTTACTCCAGCAGATTCAAAGAGATCGCTCTATTTCTTGCATAATAACGAAAGCTTTGCCATTATAAAATATCTCTTGTATACAGTTGTATACTGGTTGTAATATGGAACATGTTTGGAACGCGTCCGGTATGCGTTCTGGGACGCATTCAGAACACTTTTTTTGTTAGGTTATTCTAAGCAGTACTGTACTGTATTATACTGGTGTCTGTACTACAGTAAGTCTACACTTCTCTGGAAGTTTTGGACTTCAGATGGTTTTACTTAGCAGTTAGCACTTTATTGCCAAGGTTTATCTAACAAAATCTACAATTTCTACAAAGAAATGTTGAAAGTATGAGTTGATATTTCAGAGATACAGTACCAGGTCTATTATTGATCATTCATTTTGTAAACATTATTATTTTAGGGATTTGGCTAAAGAAGATAAACAGTTTGTGCAAGAAGTCTGTAACTTCTCTACGAGATTGCTGTGTGTATTGATGGTAAGCATTACTACTCTATCTCTTAGATATTACTACTCTATCTCTTAGATTCAGCAAGCTGCAGTACCATTTTGTAAAACATCATCGAGAATGATATATTGAATTATCACGTGCTCATGATTATTATTGTTGCCTCCTTGGTTCCCAACCTAACATCTAAATGATAAATGAATTTTTCTATTAATGCTAGTGTATAATAAATATATTATAATCAGTATATGCTGATAACTGTCTTTGTACCATAATAAATTCTGAGTGATGATTGTCATAAAAGTAAATGGTTTGAACCTACTGTAATGTAGGAGTATCATTAGAAGTGTGAAGTTGATCATCCAACTTGTTGTCTTGAGAGAGACTATTGTTGGTGACTGATGTTTTGATGGCCTCAGCAGCAGTCATCTTCATAGTCAAACTAATAATAACTATGTTGGGTGATGTAGGACAGGCTGCTGCCTCAGTACTGACTGAAACAATATTGCAGTACAATTTCCAGTAACAAAGCAAGTTGATGTCCATTATTTTAACACCCATGACGTAATCTGACTGACCTTGCATTTGTTATTCTGTATAGCCTTGCATTTGTGTAAATGAATGAATGAAAAACTTATTTAAACATTTTGGCCCATTGTGTGGTTCCAGAAAATATCCACACCCCCACATGTGGAAGGTCACTGGAAATTCCAAGATGGAGGGGGTTCGTTGAAAGGCTAAAATTTCCGAGGGGAGAGGGGTCATTAGCAGCTCCTTTTCCAGCAGGCGAAAAAACACAAAAAGCACAATGTAATACTTATGATGCATACTGTTTTGAAAATAATCAGAGTTCCTGCCCATTCAGATGAGTTGATGATCGCTACAAATGGCCACAAACACTATTTTTAATCCAGTCCACTCGCAGTCAACTGATGTTTGTGTTGTCAAATAAGTGAATTAAATTTAGAAAAAGTGAAACACTCAGTTGAAACTTTGAAACACACGTTTTTATTTGTGAACAACATAGCTACAATTCAAACCAGATGGTGAAGATGTGAAAAGTAAAGAACAATAACAAAGTGTGTATATTTTGCTTAACCGAGTCTTCGTTTTTTTAAGTACTGTATAAAACCTTTGGAATTAACGAAGAAAATTGAAAAACCAAGTAAAAGGGGGAGGGCTCCATGTTTAAAAATACTGGAAATTCCTGGGGGTGGTGACCCCATGGTTGAAAACCAAAATGTCTTCCGTGGGGGGAAGGATATTTACTGGAACCACATATTTGAGATTGATGGCTGGGATCCTGTTGTACTGTATAAAGAAAACTAATTTATTATTTTAAAACCATAATATTTTCAGAGAGATATGACAAGTAAAAAAATTGACCTATCTCAAGCTGCTTTGCAAGCTGTTGGCTACTGCCTTTTCCAAGAGCAGATAGTGAGGTAATTACTATACGTACAGTATATACCGTTGGGCAATTCCACGTTGCGGACATTACATTCAGAGACCAAAAACTGAAAAAATGCTTCTACATGTAGTTCATAAGTGAAACTATAGCTGAAATGATCAAACTTCACTGATGCACCTTGGGTGGCCCCTTTTACTTTTTGCAAAAAAAGGTTTAAAAGTTATTATCTAAACAAAATACCGACATATCAGTCGATATTTCACTGCAATAGAAACTTATAAATGTGTTATTTTCCGCTAAACGACAAAAGTGTCGCGGGTTTTCAAAAAAGTTTTTGTAAGCCAGATAAAACCCGTTTTTTTCTGTTGCAACAAAAATAACATTCAATTAAGATAAAAATACTAACAATACAAAACTAAAATCACAGGAGTCTGATGATTTGCCTCACACGAGAGCATAATCATAATAGTCAGGCAGTTTGGTGAAATTATTGTGGGTTTTTGGCCACAAGCATGAAATTTTCACCAATGATAGAGTTTGACTTAGTGAAAAAAATTAGCTATGGGGCCACTTGAAAAAAATCCAATATGGCGATTCAATTGACACTTACAAAATCCAATATGGCCGCCATTTCCAAGATGGCCGCCATTCGTTACACACCCAACAACATGAGCTAAGATGGCCGCCACTACATAAGAATTTGCTTAAGAATTACTGTACAACTTGTGTGTTTCGTCTTACAGCCATGAGCTGTGATGTATTTTATGTGGGAAGAGGAACTCTACCATGGAGAATCGATTGACTCTTTAAAATCCAAGATGGCCGCCATTTTCAAGATGGCCGCCACTCCAACAATTTTCGTCATGTAATGCTGTATTATTTCTGTTTTTCGTCTCACAGCATTGAGTTGTGAGTTATGTAGATTCAATTGACACATACCAAATCCAATCTGGCCGCCATTCTAGGGCTAATCACGTTCACAGTCGCCACTGCAACCGCACAGGCTGGTACATTTAAGTTCTGCTTTTGCACATTTGCAGCGTCCGCGGCATCCATTCTCCAGTTTACAGCCACATTTGATCAACTCTTGAATTGCCTTCGATGCTTCTGGGAGCATTGTCCAATACGGTTGCCATTGTCCATTAGCTGATCTGGTCCATCCCCATTCAGCAGGAGATGGCAATGTAGGATTTGGTGTTAGCGTCTGTCCCCAACAATAACCGGCCTGGTATGCTACCCGTTTTGTGTGTTCTAGCAGGGCTCCATACGTTGGTGGTATATTCTCAATACTTCGTCCTTTCCTGGTGAACAGATCTTTGCGTGCTTCATTGACAGTTGTGCAGGTACTCGTCCTATCGTACATGAGTGTAACGAAACGCTCAATCTCCGGCATCATGTCCTTCAATCTGTCTTCTGTAGGCATTGAACTCAGTACAACAAATGCTGGTGTGATTTCTTCAAACACCTTCCATGTTGCCCACGCTGTGTTTTTACCTCTGCCAGCGAACGAAGAGGTCTGATCACACCCTGTAAAGGCATGGAACGCTATTAGAGACCCTGGCCTTGTTGGTCCCAGCTCTTTCACAATATCATGAATGGGAACATAACGGAAATTCTTCCCAGTTCCAAATGCAATCCATAGTTCACTGATACCCAGCTGTTGGAACGTGGAGATCGCTATGACCATCACATCCGTGTCCACAGTTCGAATCATGACTCTATTGAATCCCTGCCTGGAACATTCCGCTGCATGAAGTAAGAGCCTTGTATCTGCTTCTTCATGTGTGCATGGTGATAGTCTGCTAATGTCGATATCAGAGTTGCACACGACCTCATGTCCTCGTGTAGAGATCACTTGCTTGTCTCCAACTTCTAAACCTGTACTCAGTTCAGCAAGGAACCGAAACAGCTCTGCCTTATTTTCGTCAATCCTAAGGAAGGCACTCAAAACAATCAATCCTAAGGAAACCTCAAAACAGGATTCCCGGAAACTGGAGTGCCATACCCAGCTGGGTATCAGTGAACTATGGATTGCATTTGGAACTGGGAAGAATTTCCGTTATGTTCCCATTCATGATATTGTGAAAGAGCTGGGACCAACAAGGGCAGGGTCTCTAATAGCGTTCCATGCCTTTACAGGGTGTGATCAGACCTCTTTGTTCGCTGGCAGAGGTAAAAACACAGCGTGGGCAACATGGAAGGTGTTTGAAGAAATCACACCAGCATTTGTTGCACTGAGTTCAATGCCTACAGAAGACAGATTGAAGGACATGATGCCAGAGATTGAGCGTTTCGTTACACTCATGTACGATAGGACGAGTACCTGCACAACTGTCAATGAAGCACGCAAAGATCTGTTCACCAGGAAAGGACGAAGTATTGAGAATATACCACCAACGTATGAGCCCTGCTAGAACACACAAAACGGGTATCATACCAGGCCGGTTATTGTTGGGGACAGACGCTAACACTAAATCCTACATTGCCATCTCCTGCTGAATGGGGATGGACCAGATCAGCTAATGGACAATGGCAACCGTATTGGACAATGCTCCCAGAAGCATCGAAGGCAATTCAGGAGTTGATCAAATGTGGCTGTAAACTGGAGAATGGATGCCGCGGACGCTGCAAATGTGCAAAAGCAGAACTTAAATGTACCAGCCTGTGGGGTTGCAGTGGCGACTGTGAACGTGATTAGGCCTAGAATGGCGGCCAGATTGGATTTGGTATGTGTCAATTGAATCTACATAACTCACAACTCAATGCTGTGAGACGAAAAACAGAAATAATACAGCATTACATGACGAAAATTGTTGGAGTGGCGGCCATCTTGAAAATGGCGGCCATCTTGGATTTTAAAGAGTCAATCGATTCTCCATGGTAGAGTTCCTCTTCCCACATAAAATACATCACAGCTCATGGCTGTAAGACGAAACACACAAGTTGTACAGTAATTCATAAGCAAATTATTATGTAGTGGCGGCCATCTTAGCTCATGTTGTTGGGTGTGTAACGAATGGCGGCCATCTTGGAAATGGCGGCCATATTGGATTTTGTAAGTGTCAATTGAATCGCCATATTGGATTTTTTCAAGTGGCCCCATAGCTAATTTTTTTCACTAAGTCAAACTCTATCATTGGTGAAAATTTCATGCTTGTGGCCAAAAACCCACAATTCACCCCAAAATATTCACCAAACTGCCTGACTATAATCATAAGGACCAGACAAAAGACAAAACAAAGGAATGAAGTCAAGCCTGCGACATAAAAATGGACATAATCATAAGCATAAGCATAAGCCAAGCATAAGAAGAATATGGCAAGAGCAAAACAAAAGAGGAAACAAAGAAACATTCTCGTTGTTTTGTCTTCGTACGTCCCAGAGGAAAAGTTGTGCTTTAATTACCGATAATACCGACATTTTACCGATAATATCGAAATAAGAATATTTCGGTAAAATTTCGGTTTTATTTCGATATTATCGATATATCGATATTTGAAAATGAAATACCGAGTGATCAGTATTTGAAAAAAACCGATAATTATCGATATACCATCAGCCTATTCTCATCAAAGTTGTTTTGTAATTAATGTGAAATGGTGTGTTGCGGACATTAAAGGAAAAACAACCTCATGTTTCAGTCATATTTTTAAAATTGCATTTTGTGAATCAGTGCTGGCACAAACCAAACAAATACACTTTCTAAACTTGGTGATGATTAGAGTGCTATGTCAATGTTCTGCATGACTCACTTTGCTCGATTCTATTGTAAAAAATATGTGCTGTGGACATTACATAAAAATTGTTGCGGACATTACATTTTGGGAACGTGTTAAGAATCAGTTAAAAGAATAAAGCTGAATGGGGTCTGGCAGTGGTATTCCCTTGTCAGCATGCTTACATGAAGTAATGAGCTTTTTAAAGTGTAACTGAAGATAAGGAAAGAGAGTAGAAAGAAGTAAGCTAAAGTCCAACAGACATTGCCATTAAGAAGAAATTAAACAGAGACAGAGTAAGAAAATTTCGATTAAAGCAGGTACAGTAGCCAAAACAAATGAAACCCTACCAGACCATGCTCGTGGTAACGGAGAGGAGTCCGCGTTCAGCACACCACAAGCCCTTGGTAAAGCAGTCAGGAAAGTTAAGTACCAGTTTCCCAAAAGTCCAAGAAAACGAAAGGCTGTTGTAACTAAGTTAGCCTAGAAAGTCAGTCCTGAAGGAAACAAGAGCCTTCCTCCTGCTTTATTTTTTTGCTTTATTTGCTTTATTCTATTTCTCGGCAGTCACCTGGAAAAAAGTACTTTGTGATTAGCTGGGAAAATACAGGGAAAAAAGAGTACAGAAAAGGCATCTAATGTTTTCCCTGTTGCCTGTGTCAGTATCTTGAAAACATCCGGTTAATTTGTAACTGCCTTAGTAAAGAGATCTCAGATTTTCCAAACTACTCTGGAGATTTTGCAAATAATTTTGTTTGCCATCCATGCAGAAGAATGTATGCTTGAAAAGTGTAGTGAATGTCCCACATGGCCAGAGGCGATAGCACGACAACATGGAGAAGTCACTTAGATGATCATACTCTGTGGTACGAATGGGAGCGAGTTTATGTAGAAGTCCCATGAGGTAAAAATGCTCCAAGACAAAGAAAATAGTGAAGAAAATAAAAAAGATCTGCAAGGATGGTACCATTAGAATTGTGCTCGCATTACTCAAATCAAAGCTGCCTTACTATCTAGAACATGTCTTTATCAAAAGACAACAGTCTAGATATTTTGAAGAAAAGATCAATAATCTTGACAAAGGAGACGCTGTTGTTCAGGTTGACTTTGCAGAAAACTACAAATGCCAACACTAGGATGAAATCCAAAGTGCACATTGGAATCAAGAGCAAGCGACTTTGTTTACAGTTGCTATTTGGACCAAAGGAAAATAAAGGGGAAATGTCTGTGAGTCACATGTTATAGTATCAGATGAGATGGTCCATGACAAGACAGCTGTAGCAGTGTTCATGTCCATAGTGGTTGATAGATTTGTCAAGGAAAGGCATGCCAACATTAGAAAAGTCTACATATTCTCTGATGGTCCTACCACACAGTTTAAGAACAAATACAGTATGTAGTCGGTTTTCTTCAAAAGCTAAACCAGAAAGTCCCTATCCAGTGGAATTACTTTGCCACATCCCATGGCAAGGGAGCTGTAGACGGGATTGGCGGAGCAGTAAAGTGTTTGTGTGGAATGCTGTGGCAACCAGAAAAGCACCATCTGTCGTACAGTAGATGCCTAGTCTTTTTCAGAAACTACAATTAAATTTGCATCATCAGTCACATGTAGTGTTTCACTTGTGAAGAAAAAATAAATTGATGACATTGCGGGATCCCTTCGTCTTAAGAAATGCTTCAATGAAGCAGTGCCTCTTCCTGGTATTTCAAGATTTCATTGCATAGAGCCACAAGGAGATGGTTCGGTTCAGTGTCATTTATACTCCCACCAAGGTCTGGTTCAGAATAAAATTTCCCCAGATGTTTATCCTTATTATTCAGATGAATCTGACACCAAGTCAGATATCACTGAAATGTGTCAAGATGATGCAGATGAACAGAGTCCAGCATCAACCGAAGATGATGACAGCAGTGAGATAACACAGGACGTCAAAGGCTACATCGATTATGACAATGAAGTCAATCCTGAGTCTCCTAAACAGCAGTCTGCAAGCAATCACAGCAACACCAAGAGTTTCACTTCCAATGTTTAGCAGGGGGTGTTCCCAATGAGATACTTGTTTTTATTAAACAATCAACATCATTTACCCTTCCACCATACATAGGCAATCAAGTAGACGCAATTATTAAAGGCCTCGTACATTTTAGAGGAAATAGCCTGATTGATCAAACTGACTTGCAGAGTTTAGTAAACAACTCACCAAATCCGCAAAGAAAGTGGCTTTCCAACTTTGTTGTCGACGAATATCTTAATTTGATCAAAAGCAGCCAGTGGTGTCAAAGTCAAAACCTTATGGGAGAGTTTTGAAAAAGCCAAGAGTGCAGATTTAGCTAAGAACATGCAAGATGAGAAAGAGTCACCACTGACCCAATATTTGGTTCTCGTGCCACTCAAAACACTGGTTTCTTCTGGCCATGCTTCCAAAGAAGAACCTAGTCATGGTTTTGGACTGCAAAGCAGGTGAATTCGTTAAACCCCAATTAAGCAAGAAAGACACTCGCCAAGATGGGCATCTTAGAGCTTCTGGATCCAAGCTGCAACCTAGAAGAGTGGCTAATTATTTGTAACAAAACATGTGACATTCCTCAGCAGGCCAACAGTTATGATTGTGGGGTATACACTTGTCTTTATGCTAGATGTCTGTCAGGCCTTGGACCCATGATTGAAGATGCTTCATTTCCTGAGTTCCGAGGGGGATTTTGTTCAGTGAGCACCATGCGGGATCTCTACTTCCGACTGTTGTACCAGCCACAGAGATGGAACAGTATTATGCGGTAGATTATATGGATAATTATTACGTGGGGAGAGTACTCAGCGTGTCAAGTAGCAGGATCAAGTTCAAGTTCTTGCATAAAGTTGGTGCTGATCGCCAAGAAGAGATGACATCGAAGAAGTACACCAGTCTTGTGGTTTTTATGGTCCAATTGCCTTAGAACATAGTGGACCAATTTTGTTATTCCTTCTCAGAATGAAATGAAAAATCTTCAGTGCCACACGATTAGTGGACTATATACTGTAGTTCTACTGTACACGCTACATGTATGTACTGTACATGCATATACATTGCCAAATTAATGGAATAAATAGCGTCTATGGGGTGGTGAGAATCAAATGAAAGATATTTGTCAGTCTGTGTTGGTTTTCGGTATACAGCAGTTTCTAATTTCCCGTGGTCTGTTCGTTTGACGACTGAATCCAAAAATGGAAACATTCATTCTTTGCACGTTGTACTGTGAATTAAATTGAAGGCTCTATTGAGTTCAAGTGGTTTGAAAGAATTTCCACTTCATTCTTGGAAACCGCGAAAATGACATCATCCACGTATCGTTTCCAAAACAAAGGCTTCACTTTGCTAATGTTATTTGCTCATTGTCTTCCATCGCTAAATTAGCAATGACGGCAGAAACGGGTGAACTCATGGCTGTGCCAAAAACCTTTTGATAATAAGTGCACAAAAGTCAGGAATTATATTAGATCCTGAACAGGCAACGATGTTCTTTGATCTAAAGTAACATCCTGTCTCAGTCTATTGTCCGCAATTGTTATAGCAAGATCAACTGGTATTTTGGTGAAGCGAGAAACGACGTCAAAGGATACCAATTATCATAGCTTTTTAAGAGTAATACTCTTAATAAAATCCGCAAATTCAAGGGAATTTTTGACTGTGCCAAATGACTCGATATACCATAAGTCGGAGAATTGGTGAATGAGACAATAGGTCTCAAAGGAATTCCCTTTTTGTGAATTTTTGGTATGCCGTAAAATCGTGGACATAGCCCATCGCTGTTATATAACCTTCTATATGCTAATTCGTCAATCTTACCAGCTTTTTCAAATCAAGTAACATTTTGTTTAACTTTCTTTGACATTTACTAGTCGGATCACGAAAGTTCGATGATGGATTTTGCGGTTGTTCCGTATATTCTAGGAATTACGGAACTAATTAAAAGAATCTTTGGAGTTTCAACTAAAAGTTGCTCAAAACCTTTCTTGACGTTGGGTCATATTTTTGCAAAACCGAAGGATCGTATTGCGAAGGAACAGAGGAAAGACGCTATTTATTCCGTTGCGTGCAATTACTGTGATGAGGAGTACATCGGTCAGACTAACCGCCAGTTTCGCACGCGTTTAAAAGAACACCAAAAGGCTGCAAGTTTTCTTTTCATAAAAGGAAAATTCTGCTTTGTCGGAGCACGCTTGCGTAACCAAACATGAGCTTGCATGGGAAAATTCCAAAATTATTACCACTAATCCGCGGTACGATCAAAGACGTTGGGTGCTATTGATACGCCAAGCCCCATTGTATCGCGATGCCGGTGGTATTACCAAAAGGTTATTTGCATCTTGTTAATATATAACGTCATCATCAGTTCTATAAGCCTCAATGATTCACAAATATGACGATTCACAAAAGCCTTAATGATTCACAAAATAACAATACGAAAAAAATTGTATTCATGAAAGTGTAAATGTAACGAAATTTATTCTTCACATGATTGGCTCTCGTGTCTGTGCGAAACAACTACAGTGTATTGGCGAAATAACTGGTCACCTTTCATATTATGCATATCCGTGTGATCTAAATTTAACATGTAAACTTTTGCTTCTCTTAGTTCACTATAAGAGAATGATATGTCTACGATTATCGATGGTAAGATGCAGTAAATTTTGTAAATTTTCAATGTGATCATTCAGTTTATAACGTATTTGTTCTTGGAAAATGAGATGTTAAAGTGCCTATACAGCCTTTTCAGTTTGTATTTTTTCAAACAGAGGACGATAAACTAGTTCATAAGTTCTTTTACAGTTTTTGAATTGGTCCATTCGTTTCCAAGATATTTCTCTTTTTGTGATATGTTAATGAGGTAGATGATGACGTCATTTAAGTCAAACAACATTCTGTCAAATCCAAAAGTCCTGTATATCTTCAAAAGTATCCACTGGAATTACTTGGAACTTTGCATGTTCATACATTACCACTAAACCAAAGAGCACGAATCAAGTTATGTTGTCACCATAGTAACAGATTAGTTCCCAGGCCTCTTAGTTCCATAATAGAATATTTTGTTTTTTGCTATAGCAAGCAACGTTGGCAATTTCAAACTTTGGTCCTGTATTGATAAATGTTGTGAAAAATTCCCCAATCTCAAAATGTTCTGCCACATTGAGAAAACAAATCATAATCTTAATCTTCCTTAGCACTAGTGTTAGTGGGATTAAAGACCTTACAAACAGTATAGGGGTGAGACACTGTCACCTTGGAAGATCCTCTCTTTATGTTTACTTCACCAAATACTCCATTTCCAGCCGTTAATTTCGTTTTTCATTTTTTCATACTGTTCTGGAGGAACCCAATCATATTCTTAGCAACTCCGAACATACCCATACTCTTGATTATCCACGAATGAGGTACCATGTCAAAGGCCTTCTTGAAGTCTATCCATGCCATTCCGAGGCCTGTTAGCCTTCTCTTGCAGTTCTTAATTATCATTTTGTCAATCAACAACTGGTCCTTTGTACCTCTAGAGTCCTTTCGGCAACCTTTCTGTTCTTCTGGCATAAGTTTGCTTCTATCAAGATGTTCGTACATTTCATTGCTAGCATACCTGTGAGGAGTTTCCACATCATTGGGAGGCATGTAATAGGTCTGAAGTTGGTCACTACAGCCACCTGTTCTCTATCCTTAACAATTAATACAGTTCTCCCTCAGTCCAGAACAGAGTTATCTTGGAGGCACCCATTTAATTGCCCTACAATCCGATCTTTCAATGCAGAAAAGTTCTTTATCCAATATCCTTGGAGTCCGTCAGGACCTGGCGATTTCCAATTGGATATTTTCCTAAGTCGTTTCATCATCAACTCGACGGTCACTTCAATCTCGTTTTGCTGCTCCACTCCAACCAGTTCCTCCTCTAATTTTTGCAGCCATTCAGCTTCATGGTTATGCTCTACACTTTTACCCCATATTCCATTCCAAAATTATTTGCTTTCCTCTTTATCAGGTATGATGTCATTACCTCTTTCGACACCCTCTATTTCCTCAAAGCGTCTTTTCTGGTTTGTCTCAAACAATCTATTCTGCCGGTATTGTGTATTCCTGTCCTCATAACGTCTCAATTTTGCAGCTTGTGCACTTACCCTCTGCTTCAATTCTTCAAGAACAACTCGATATCCCTTTCTGACTATGTTGTATTTTCTTTCTGGAAAATACAACAATTATTATTATTATTATTATTATTATTATTAGCATATCACAAAAAGAGAAATATCTTGGACCAATGGACCAATTAAAAAACTGTAAAAGAACTTATTAACTAGTTTTTTGTCCTCTGTTTGCAAAACTAAAAACTGAAAATGCTGTATAGGCACTTTAAATATTAAAAAAAATGCTACATACAGTATTGACAATTTTACAAATTGCTCTAACCATTGAGCTACCAGAATTCAGATGGCAGGGCGAAGGCTACAATATATGTATATATCTTTTATCAAATAAATGTTAAATGTGGCTTGCAACTTGGTTATTTCAATATATAGTTGTAAATGGTTTGCTACTTAAGCTTCAACGCAAACTCAGAAAACGTTTTCTGAGCCCCAGATGGAAATCGAACCCGCATATACTCTCTCTGACAATTCTTATTATGATTATATAAGAACAGCAAGCAACAGACATCGAGTGCTCAGACTACATAGTTGGTGCACGTGCTCAGACTGGGTCGCCCAATAAAACAATAGAATCAACCACAAAGAAACCAATGTCCTAACCCTGAGTCCTGACCACCTTTGTTCCATATAGCCAATCACAAAACCTGTTCATTTTAGGTACGTATTTACTGCTCAGACTACATAGTTGGTCACACGTTATTACGTAACCGAGACTGCTGATTTAACAGTACGTATATGGTACAGCACGTACGGACTAGTATACAACGTAGCCTTCGCTCTGCCATCTGAGTTCTGGTAGCGCAATGGTTAGAGAGCGTCTAACCGGAGATCAGAAGGTTGCAAGTTGGATTCTCGTCTGGGGCTCAGAAACACTTTTCTGTGTTTGTGTTAAAGCTTGAGTATAGCAAATATTAAATTTATACTATATTAAAATAACCAAGCTAAAGTCCCATTTAACATTTATCTGATCATAATAATTATTTGTGTACAAGTAATCATATCTCAAAACACCATATGTGTATATATACCTATATGTTTCATAACTTTTTATTCATTACTTTAAACTGAAAATTTTTAATCAATTGAAAATTGAATGTCTTGTACAGTTAACACTTTATGCCCCAGTAGTGATCAACACCTAACTTCTCCTAATAATATCAATTGTTAGCCAAGTATAGAAGTAATGAGAATAAAGGAGATGATCACCAAAGGTGAACTCAGACCCGTTTTATAATATATGTATGTTGATAACTTGATACTGGGGAGTAAATTAATGGTTAAGTAATTATTACTTTATGAAATTGTTGGAAATTAAACCAGATTGGGGCACTGCATGGAAAGAATTATTTAAAAAAATTGCCAATGGGGGATCACAGGTAAAAATATTGGAAATATGCAATATTCCATTTTTTGACAAAACTCGAAAGACCATATATTCATAAATGGCTGTCAATTTTATATTCTTTTATATGCATTTAAATTAGGCTTTCTAGCCTCATTCACATATAGTACTCCATTGCCTCCTCTAGCTATGCCACTGGTTAATCTTGATGTGTAGTTGTCCAGAATACGTTTAATCATACTTGGAAACAATTGTGTATCATTGGTCACGTTGTGTCATTTTCTAGATCTTTGTGATCTTATTGTGAACAGTGTAGACAAGAATTTGTGCACAAGAGCGTTGTGGAGTATTGGGAAACAGCATTTATCTACGACTGTAATAGAAAAGAAGGTAATGTGCTGTTGTTTCGATAATAGTACTACTAGTATAGATTTACAGCTCTACTATAGATTTACAGCTTTACTATAGATTTACAGCTCTACTATAGATTTACAGCTCTACTATAGATTTACAGCTCTACTATAGATTTACAGCTCTACTATAGATTTACAGCTCTACTATAGATTTACAGCTCTACTATAGATTTACAGCTCTACAGTACTATAGATTTACAGCTCTACTATAGATTTGCAGCTCTACTATAGATTTGCAGCTCTACTATAGATTTGCAGCTCTACTATAGATTTGCAGCTCTACTATAGATTTACAGCTCTACTATAGATTTACAGCTCTACTATAGATTTACAGCTCTACTATAGATTTACAGCTCTACTATAGATTTACAGCTCTACTAAAGATTTACAACTCTACTAAAGATTTACAGCTCTACTATAGATTTACAGCTCTACTAAAGATTTACAGCTCTACTATAGATTTACAGCTCTACTATAGATTTACAGCTCTACTATAGATTTGCAGCTCTACTATAGATTTGCAGCTCTACTATAGATTTACAGCTCTACTATAGATTTACAGCTCTACTATAGATTTATAGATTTACAGCTCTACTATAGATTTACAGCTCTACTATAGATTTACAGCTCTACTATAGATTAACTTCTATGGCATAATCTAACTATTCAGTCCCTGATAATTCGCTATCACACATTCCTATCATACATAGTCCGGCTTACGCCTCATGCCCTGCTCATATTAATTACTAGACTTGCATGCAGATCTATAATACTCTTAGTTTTGGAGGGTGTAGTACCGTCGAAGAGGTGCTTCCATAAACAACCACAGGTGAGGAGACAACGTTTCACCCGTGAATTCTCACTACGATAGAGCAACCTTCTAGGTAAGGTAACTGTCCAAGACAGTAGACCACCAACCTAAACCTAGTAAACTCCTCTTGTAGCTGAGAATCAACCTCTCCCACGCCACCCTGGAGCCGAACCCTCTCCCAAAAGGCGACCAAGAACAGATAGACCCATGCCTTGTCCTATTGGTAGATGACAAGTAACCTTACGGAATAATATAAATTACTAACAAACAGCTAAACTAAAAAACGAGCGGTTGACTGTAGGACGTGTGACGGGGTCCGAATGTATCGCAAATATGCATCGCTAGACCATCTGCCCAAAGTCTTTATTAAATGATCCGGTATACCCGCCAACGCTGCGGAGGACGCAACTGTGACTAGAGTAGTTACCAGGGATGCCTGCGGCGCGGTGCACCATTTTGACAGATGAACAACGCCCCCGAACGGCCAGGTAACTAGATATTGCCTCGATGGGGCAAATAGCCCGACCAGAGCGGCCAAGATAGATAAAACAACCCTGATGAAACGGGTCCGTTTTAGATGACTTAATGTGAAGGCGAATTGTCCCCGACGACTCCACACACACATCCGCGATAGACAAATGAGACGACGGATCAAAGGCGGCGACACAGGTAAATTCACTGACACGCAGAAAACCGAAAAACGCCACACAGCATGCTGCCCTGCAGAACGTGGTGTGGTCAAAAACCGCCGGCGATGGCGACGCGTGAATGAGGCCCAATAGACGATTGGTAATTGGTAACCGAGCGAGGCGCGGCGCGGACCGAGCGCGGCGAACCCCACAAACGAGACGAGACAAACGAACAGTGCCAACCAACGGATCCGGGAATCCCTGATCGATGTGCAAAGACCGAACCCAAATAGGTGATAATCGACGCCGGCGACAAACAACGAACCTCATACAGGTACAGTATGTCACGAATAGCATCAAGGTCCATTCCGATGTCGGGCAAGGTAGAACCCGAGACTGAGAGCAAAACTGGAGAAAAACCCGCTGACCAACCGCATACACACGACGCGTGGATGGTGCTAAACCCTGCGCCAACAAGGCAAAACACTGGGACACTAGGCGGGGGGGGGGATAAGACGGGACAGGAATGACGGCGACAAGGAGACCGGCCTGGGGTCTGCGTGAGGAACCAGGCGATGGAACTCCTGCAGACGAAAACGAGAAAGGCATCAGCGGCGGCATTATTCCGACCAGGTACTGTATATGCTGAGCGGTGAACGTAAAATTATGCGTGCATGCTAATCGCGTGAGAAAACGGAGTAGGTGCAATCATTATGTCGGCCGACGCGATGTACCAGAATTGAGGACGTTGACGATGGCTTGATTGTCGCACAAGAACTGCACCGAAACCAAGCCGAACCCCAGACGTGAGAAGAAACGACAATGGGAACTAATTCCAAAAAGGCGATTTGCCCCAAAACCCGCCCCTGAGGCGGCATCCGAGGACACGAATAAATCGGGCAGCGGGGTAATGGCGGGAGACAGGAAAAAACTCACCCCGTTCCTTTCAGCAAAAAATGTAATCCACCAATGAAGATCCCGGCGAAACTCAAGGTTGAGACGAATCGGATGCGAACGGTGACGAAAACAAGACAAGAGATTAATCATCCGCCGCAGAAAGGTACGCCTGGGCGAACGACCTTACAGGCGTGGTGAAGATGGCCAATTAGGGACTCCAACTGCGTACGAGAGCAAGATGTCTTTATGGACCAAGACTGTAGGAGGGCGTATATCCGGGAGAACTTTTCTGGCGGAAGCCGCGCAGTTTGGAGAATGGAGTTGAGTTCGATGCCTAAAAAGGTTAATGTGGTCGTTGGGCCAACACATTTGGCATGGTGAAGAGGAAGGCCGAGTCGAGCAAAAACCGTCGCCGCGGTTGAGGAAGTCATCGAGGTAGTGCAGGACGGGCCGCACATTGTAATTTTTGACTAGGATCCATTCGACGGCCGACGCAATTGCGTCAAAAATAAATGGAGCCGACCGTAAGCCAAAGGGGAGGACCAGATCTACATAAAATTGATCCCGCCAACACATGCCGAGTAAAAACCGATCAGCAGGGTGTATGGGTACGTTACGGTAGGCCGCCTCCACATCAAACTTAGCCATGAGGGCCATGGGACCCAGCTGGACGACGGCGCGAATGGCATCGTCGACCGAAATGTACCGCAGTGAGTACGGCTCCTTAGGGATGCCATCATTGACACTGTGGCCTTCCGGGGAAGAAGGATCCAAAATAAGCCGCCATTTTCCTGGTTGCGCTTTTTGGGGGATGACCCCAAAAGGACTCACGTGGAGGTTGAGCATAGGAGGCTGTACATAAGGACCGGCAAGGCGGTGCTTTTAAATTTCTGTGGCAAGATAAGCATCTATGACTTGGGGATGGTCGATAGCTGACCGGCTGAGACCGCAAACCGTGCGACAGCCCACCAACACCAGCTCTTTGAAGGCGTAAGGACACGAGGCAAGTTCCCGAGCAAGCACATCGACGGCCAACGGAGAAACGGTGGTCAACGGTAACGTTGCTAAATTGACTGTAAACGACGCTGTAATAAAGGAAAAAACAAGCGGGAAAGGACTCAAACGACCGTGAGCGAACCGTCCCTACACGCCCAACGGAAATTAGGAAGATACAGTACGACCCCCCATACACAAACACAACCTCGGCACATACCACATAACAATTTATTTATTTATTATTTATATGTGTGTAATTCTTAGCCTTGTTTTATGTTAAGCAACAACAATCATCGGAACACCACATGCATACTACGCGTCCGAGAAGCAGCGACGTTTTCGCGGCTGTTGCGGAGGAGAATTCGCCGCTCTATTGGAGGTGCGCCGAGGACTCTCCAAGCGTCTATGACCGGCACCACAGTTTTTTGGAATGTCGCAAACATGCCGATAACGGCACATGGCGCGATGACACGCATGCACCAGAATTCCATGACCGATAGATATACAACGACGAAGGCGTACCGGAAGGCTCCGAACGCGGGCCAGCCGATATTCTCCCCACTAGGGTCGGGATTCGTGGTGACGAAGCGGCAATGTGAAAATTATATAACTCCACGTTTATATGCGACCAATCACAAAGCTGACGAGCAGCGGCGTCGCGACGAAATGCTTCGTCATAATTATACCACGCGGAACCCCCGAACTGCGCGAACATACGGAGAATCTGCAGTTGGTATGCTAGAAAATCCCTTTTTGGGGATATAAGCCACCAAGATCATGGCGTATATAGTAAACGCCTGAACACATTGTACAATATCCGTAAGCCGTCGATGTGGACGCGTGGCCGGTACCAACACAACACGGCCATCTATGGACAGCGAAGGGCTCTACCGTTCTTCGTGTGGCTGGGTCAACAACGCTGACAATTCAACAAATTGGCCGCCCGTAATCGCCGCTATAAGACGATAAGGTATCGGATGAAAACCGGGGCCAATGACAAAAGCCTGTTGTAACATAGGATTCGCCCTAGAATACAAACCCTCGGACGCCGAATTCGGCCCCGAAGGAACGTTAAAAAATGTACCCGACGAGAAAGGCGGCAAAACCACAGACGCTCCGACGGGCGCTGTTATGCCCGATTGAAAACCCGGGACTACGGTGGATTGCTGCAACATTGCGACGTTCGGGCCTGAGGCAGCTGGAAACAACGAAGGAACGAAGGTCCTGACGCCATTGCACTGGGTGGCACCACACCTGGCGACGACCATCGCACCGACGGAATACGGGAATATAGGCTGACAGCAAAGACGAAGGCCGACCATACTCGTCTGAGAACGAACCCTCGCTCGAATGAGGTCACGACCCGTGAACTGTTGGCAAAAAGGGGGATGACCATTGTGCCGGACCACTCAACGGCGTCGATGTACTGTGGGCCAACAGCGACGGCGACTGTAATATGGAAGGAGCCATGAAACGTGGCTGTGGCGAAGACACAGCAGTAACGACCGTAGACGTCGAGCAAGAACGAGGACACAAGCGCCATTGCTGATGGTGATTCTTCAGTCGGAATCGACGATAAACTATTTCTCGTGCACCGAGGCATACACTCACACACCTTGTAATTTGTGACACCAAACTAAGACTTTGTCAGCGAAGACGTTTGTACACGATTTTGAAAAATAATAAATACACGATGTTGACTTCCCGCAGTAAGTGACGCGCCCAAAACCAGTCCAAAGACCAAGGAGTGGCAAAACAAACGAGTTGACGTCACCCAATGAAGATAGAGCCCTGGGTCAACCCTTGCTCCTAACCCCCCAATAATTGACACGACACTAATATTATGCATGAAGTTAATTTTATTTATTGCATAAATGCATTTTATAGATTTACAGCTCTACTATAGATTTACAGCTCTACTATAGATTTACAGCTCTACTAAAGATTTACAACTCTACTATAGATTTACAGCTCTACTATAGATTTACAGCTCTACTATAGATTTACAGCTCTACTATAGATTTACAGCTCTACTATAGATTTACAGCTCTACTATAGATTTACACCTCTACTATAGATTTACACCTCTACTATAGATTTACAGCTCTACTAAAGATTTACAACTCTACTATAGATTTACAGCTCTACTATAGATTTACAGCTCTACTATAGATTTACAGCTCTACTATAGATTTACAGCTCTACTATAGATTTACAGCTCTACTATAGATTTACACCTCTACTATAGATTTACAGCTCTACTATAGATTTACAGCTCTACTATTATAGATTTACAGCTCTACTATAGATTTACAGCTCTACTATAGATTTACAGCTCTACTATAGATTTACAGCTCTACTATAGATTTACAGCTCTACTATAGATTTACAGCTCTACTATAGATTTACAGCTCTACTATAGATTTACAGCTCTACTATAGATTTACAGCTCTACTATAGATTTACAGCTCTACTATAGATTTACAGCTCTACTATAGATTTACAGCTCTACTATAGATTTACAGCTCTACTATAGATTTACAGCTTTTAGACATGGTATCGTAGAGATAACAGAACTCGTATTATTTCTCGATATACATGTATACACAACTGAAATAAGTTCATAAAAAGCCCATTTACGTTGTATACCAACTCCATATACCACCTTAACCATCCCAAGACACCTAATTATACCTCCCTACCTAACTTTCCTTGGATCTCCTTAGACTTCCGTATATCTCCTTAGCTCTCCTTACACCTCCTTATAGATTTAGGTAATAGACCTCCTTAGACCTCACTAACTTTCCTTAGATCTCCTCAGATCTTCTTAGATCTCTTTAGATCCCACAACCTACTTTATGCCTCGTTAACTCTCCTTAAACCTTCAAACTCTCCATAGATCTCTTTAGATCTCCTTAGCTCTTACTGTATTAGATCTCCTTAGATGAAGATCTTCTTATATATCCTTAGACCTCTTTACTGGTGACTTTCCTTAGACCCCCTTAACGCTCCTTAAAGTTCCTATTAACCCAAATACGATGTACTGTAGATTCTACATGAAGTGAACAATGTAGTTGAATGCCAAAATGTTTTATGATTTGAGCTTAAAGTGTTGATATTCTATAAAAGTTTGTTTTGTCAACCCAGTCATCATTTCGGATACAATATTCTGCTGGTAGAGAAATTTGACCTAATTCAAATGTTGGTGGTATACATGTTCATGAACTACGAAATTGTGAATAGTTGTTGAGAACGGAAACAACACAAGGGGGGTCAAGAAGGGAGGTGGCAGATGCGAGGCATCCGCAAATGTGCCAGGGGTCCCAGCACATGCTTCATCTGCCCCTGGCTGTGTATAATGAATGTCTTACCCCACATAGATGTCTAACCCCAGAGTACCTTTGCCGCGGTTCAACAAGCTTACTGTGTGTACATAATTTATTAGAGCTCGCTGCTCTGTTATTGCATAAACCATAACCGGATGGTTAGCTGTACTACCTCCACTGCAACTTTGACTTCAATAAGCCCACCACCATTGGATTTCAAGGCAGCACTTCGCTTGCGATAGTAACGTTTAGTAATAACATAAATCTGTAAAGTATATATCGAAGGAATGGTCGAATCAAAGAAATGTTATACTGTTGAATTATTTGTCCTACATGGAATGTTTATAAATAATTTAAAAAATGGGTTATAGGGACTTTAAACCACCTAACTCGCCTTGGTCCTCATTAGAACTCCTTAACTCTCCTTAGACCTCCTTAACAGTCCTTAGACCTTCTTAATTCTCGTTAGATCTTTCTAGACCTCCTTATAGATCCCCTTATAGATCCCCTTACTCTAAAACGTTGGTGTGCTTCCGAAATATTGCATAAGTTTGAGTGAAGACCCTTCGTCACAGAGCGAAACGTCAAGGTCTATAGAGAGTTAAGGTCTAATGAGAGAATTCCTTTCGTTTCCTCCTTTGACCTCCTTTTTTAGCTCTGCTTAACTCTCCTATAGAGCTCCTAGACTTCTCCTATAGAGCTCAGTAGATTACCCCCCCCCCCCATCTGGCATGCGCCCCACAATGCATTGCACGTTTGGCGCCGGAAGTAACGTTACCCTTTGGACGAAGTAACGTTACCTCGTTACAAGGGTAACGTTACCTCGTTACAAGGGTGACGTCACTCAAGGTAACGTTACCTTGTTACGGCGCCTGATGACGTCATCCCCGAAAGTAAGTAATGAGGTAACGTTACCGGTAACGTTACCTGGAGGTAACGTTACCTTAGTATTCATACGCCCGAATGTTACCTGTAGGTAACGTTACCTTTGCACCGCGATACACATTTATAACGTTTGATCATTTCAATCATGTATTTAAAAACAAAATCAATACAATATAGGTTTTACTACATATTATATGTTTAACTGTTTATATTCTATAAATGTTTCAACTCTTTTGAGAATATTTAAACTGTTTATATTCTATAAATGTTTCAGTTCTTCTGAGAGTAAGAGTTGTAAAATAACGGTATGAACGGCTCTTCAACGCGGGGCGACTTTGTTGGTTCTTCAGGTGCCCATTGAAAATAATCACACGACGTTTCGTTTGAACAGCAAAAGAACATTCGACCTTTGTTAGGACCCTCCTTTTTCACTTTATACATGGCGCTTTGCTGTCCGTGATGACAATTCGGTTTCTCAATCTGTTCCTCGTCAGCCCACATCCATAGGGAACACGGATTTTCACGAGCTGCGCACGTAAAATAGGGTCTACCGTAACTGGGTTTCATCAGATCCTTCACAACACGAAACTGTGCCGGTTTATGGTGTTCCTGACACTTAGGCTGTTCCATGCTGGTGCTTCTCCACGTCGTCAGGGCTTTTTGAAATACAAATCCGTCGTCCTCGGAGCAGATAAACCCACAGCTAGGTTTCTGTCCACAAAACCAGAAGGAACCATTTTTCGTGGTCGAGCAAGAAGCAGGTTTTCCATGTAAACACTCCATCTCACTAACTTGAGCTGTATATGTATTGTGGTATGTTTGCTCCGTCCTTTTCAATTTATACTCTCAGCTCGTTCATGTTCAGACATGTCCAACTAATCAAATCACATGTCCAACCAATCAAATCACGTCGAAAGTATACGTCATCTCTTTATCAAGGTAACGTTACCTCGTTACAAGGGTGACGTCACTCAAGGTAACGTTACCTCGTTACAAGGGTGACGTCACTCAAGGTAACGTTACCTCCAGGTAACGTTACCTCGTTACAAGGGTGACGTTACCTACATGTAACGTTCGGGCACAGAATAATAATCGGGCGTATGAGTACTAAGGTAACGTTACCTCGTTACAAGTGTGACGTCACTATGCATGGGGTCTATATAAAAACCTAAGGATTTGCAATACAAATGTATCGATCACTCAACATGCATTGCCAGCCAGAGGATATCATAGCAGTCATAGATATGGACGGGTATTATGTAGAGAACATATTTCTCTGTAAGGAGTTGGGTCTACTGAATGTCGGAGACACTACGTCCCATTCCTTCTTTTTTGACATCGGTGTGAGCTGGGACGACCTCGCCCAAAAGGACAAGAAGACCTGTAGATATGTGCAAAAACACATCCATAAATTACCGTTTGGAGTGCCTCGGGGCACCGAAGCATTCCCAATTTCAGATTTGGAGGCAATTCAGCAAAACACGGAAAAACCTAAGCTCTACCATTGCTTACAAGGGCGGACACTACGAGAGAGACCTGTTGGCAGACCTTGACATTCCGTCCGTAAATCTGGAATGCTTCGGCTGTCCCAAAGCTGAAAAACTATTTGACCAACTTATCTGGCTGGAAACCTGTGGTAACCACATCTCCTTCAACGCCTATCAGCATTGCCCCAAAGTGGAAGTGGAAGCGTACGGGCTGTGGATGCAAAAGAATCTTTAAAGATCAATACGAAACAATCGCGAAAACCCTCGGAAAATTACTGTGTGCACATAGTCTTAGAGATTTTAAGAACCGTGGTACATGATTGAAATTTTAGTTACTAAATTAGTTTAGTTTTCTGCATGCTTTTTATTTTATGTAATTTTATGTAACACACCTCTTTTGGAAACCAGCTTTGTAAGTTGAAAAGACTATAGTGTGTTTTTAAATAAAGTTAAATCCTGTTAACTCATGTTTTATTTCATTCAAATCTTTATATCGTTACAAAAGAGGGAAAAAAAACACAACGAGTATTACGTTTTTATTCTTTTATAAAATGTGGTGGCTCTTAAAAGAGCCGTTTTTTTTTTATCTTGACGTCTAAAAGTCAAAGCCCATGTTTTGTAGCAGGTCTAGGTTCGGAAGCTCTTCGAACCAGTCCATGTCCAAACTGTGGTCGGAGCCGCCTTCTGCCGTGTCTTTTTTTTCCCCGCCGTGCTCCGACTCGAACCGAGCCACCAGTTCCGGGTTCTCGCGAAGTACAAAGTCATAAAAGGCTTTGTACTTGGCAAGCTTTTCTGTCCTCTTCTTTCTGCACCTTCTGGATTTCTCTGCATCCCGCCGCTGTTTTTTCCACTTCCATCCTGGCGCGAACTGTCAGATTGTGTGTGTTTCGCACTTTTACGACTTAGGGTCAAGGGCAAAGTCCATGTCCAAAGGTACACGTGAAGGTTACACGTGATACCGCACGTGATACCGCACGCGATTTTTCGGTTTACTTTACACTACGTCTCCGAGGACCGCTGTACAGAATGTGGTTTTTTTTTTGGTTTGGTTTTTTTTTTTGAAAAAAAAAACTGACGTTTAATACAACATGGCCGGTAAAACATTTGTTTTGTTTGTTTTCTTGTTGATCGGGTTATCGTTTGCCTCACGTTGCAAAGAGCAACGATGGATAGGTCTGTTGGATTGTTCGAGACTCCGCTTAGTGTCCTTACCACACATTGACACGCCAAACAGATGGGTTAAGGTAATCGACCTGAGACAAAATAACTTCGCTACTGCTAATCTCTCCATGGTTTTGGTGGACTATCCCAATGTGCAACTAATAGATCTCCGCCAAAATCCACTAGTTTGCGTGAAGACCGTTCTAGTCCGAATACTATTAAGCGACTGTAACTCCACCACGACCACCGCAGGTACTAACACATCTTCATCTACTAATATCGCCTCTACGTTCTCCTTCGTCAACATCTCTAGCATCTCTCCGACTAAGAATGGCAAGAATAATGATAGAACATTAACATTACTATATACTATACCTCCAGCTGGCGCTCTAGTGACCATACTTGTTTTCCTTGTTTGTTTTTGTGTTGTACGGAGTAGAAGACGCCCTACCAACGATTTTGAACTCAGTGTTATGTCTAATGTTCCACGCTGTTCAGAAAGTGTTCTCTCTACTTCGACCTCTGACAGTGGATTATTACATTATGAGAGAGATACCGTAGTTTGATTTTGTATATGTTGACAATTTTTCAAGATTCCTTGTTTTGTAGCCTGCGGCCCCTTATTACCTTGCGCCTGCACGCGTCACCGCGGACCGTGTCAGCGGTGACGCGTTCAGCGGTGACGCGTGCAGGCGCAAGGTAATAGGGGCTGCTTCCGCAGGCTACTTGTTTTGTTACTAATTTTAGATAAAGTGTTGATAACAAAGTAGGTTGTGTCACATAGAACTTGCGACAACTTCCTGTTGAGAGCCGTTGAGTTAATTTATAATATTATTTTCATATGAAATCAAACATTTCATATATTTGAAACTTTGCTAGTGTCGTCTCCAAGCGATTACCTTGTTTTCTATCTACACTTTGCTTGAACGAGGATGTTTCTCAGTACACATTTCAAATGAATAACATTGCTTGAAACATTTATGACAACGTACTCATTCTGTGTTTGTTTTTTTCAAATACATAATTGAATTATTTCACATTTTGTGTTCATTTACTGTTGTCGGGTGGGAAAGATGGAAGTGATTTTGGATGAGCTTAAAAGAAATGACGTCGACATTGATATGAGAACGTTAACACATCATGTCAACTACATGCTTAAATATCATGAGACGTTGTACAATCAATTGGTACCGCGCATAGATCCTGACGAGTTATCAATCGTTTTTATCGAGATGAATGTGAACAATTTTGGTCGTGCCATAGCTTACCTGACATTGGTTTATGTGATGAATGACTCTTGCTCAGAGCACGTTACGCGTAGAGCTGTACAGTTGGTTGCCGCACCTCTTAAAAGCTTCGATATCACAATGGTCAAGATCGAAGAAAGTTTTTTCCGTAAAATGATTTCTTTTGCTCAACGTATTTTTTCGCTATAAAGTACACGAACATGTGAAATAAAACTCATTTAATGTTTTGCACGATGGATGTACGGTTTAAAACACCTGCAAATTTTTATATTTGCGGACAAAGTCAAAGTGGAAAATCGTATTTGGTTCGCTCCATGTTACATCATTTAGAAGAACTGTTTTATCCTGTTCCAGCAAAAATAATTTACTGCTATGGAGAGTATCAAAAGGAATTTGACGAATTATCTATGCCGAACGTTGAACTGGTGGAAGGTTTTCCAAACGACTTATATGACTTAACAGAAGGGTATGATAATTCCCTAGTCGTGCTTGATGATTTGATGTCTCACTGTTCCAACGATCAACGCGCATCAGACCTATTTACCCGCGGTTCTCATCATCGTGGTATATCTGTGTTGTACCTTACGCAAAATTTATTTCCACCCGGTAAATTGTCACGAACGATCTCACTCAATTCACACTATATGTTGGTATTCCGGAATTTACGCGACTCGCTTGGGATTACAACACTTGCGAAACAAATGTTTCCTAAACATGGCAATTACCTTTTGGATTCGTATCGTGATGCTACAAGCAGCCCTTACGGATATTTAATGATTGATTGTCATCAGCTGACACCGGAAAACATGCGTCTAAGAACCAGCATTTTACCTGGGGAGAGACAGATTGTCTACGTGAAGCGTACTTAAGTTGTGTGTGCCGTTTAAATCCACCATTTACAAGATGTCGAAGCGTATGAGAGGAACTCTTCCCTATCTTCAGGTTATAATGAAATCTAAACCTAAATTGCGAAAGTTGCTTATCGATAACGTTCCCGCGAATGTTATCACGGCTATTTGTGAGTGTTCACTGAATTTACTTAAAGGTGTTATCCCATTAACACCGCGTCAAAAGCAACGTTTGGTGCGCTACAAGACACATCTCCGCGCGTTGGCAAATAAGAAAGTGTCGAGGAAACGAAAAAAGGTGTACCTTAATCAAAAAGGTGGGGGTTTATTGACGGCTCTTTTGGCACCGATTCTTAGTGTACTTGGAAGTTTGCTAGTAAAATGAAACATGCAAAACGTATGGTTTTGGTCCCCGAGGACACACTTCACAGATACGAGCAAAGACAAAGACTTGAGACCTCCCCGATTATGGCCAACATGATGCATAAAGATACGGACATGTCAAATATTCTTCAACGTACGGATATGGACGATGCTGAAAAGCTAAAATTGTACTATGCAAATTTGGAGCGTTATCTGGACTTGAGGCGTCAAAAGGATAATCAAATACCCACCGTTCGGATAGCCGAAAATAAAGAGGAATCTAAAGAAAAGGCGCAGTTACCTGATACAACCGTAGTGGAAAATATTCCGAGAACAATGCGTGGTAGAGCTACAGCACTTTTGAGCCGTTTGAAAGCAAGACCTGACGTTATTTCGTGGGATGAAACGGGACAAGTCAAGCTCGAGGGTGAAACCATCCCGCAATCAAACATATCTGATTTGGTTTCGGACGCTATGAGGGCGAGAAAAAATTTCAATCCTATGGGCTCAAGAGAATTTTTTCGTGTTTTGTCAAAGATCAATATGCCACGAGACCTCGTAAGGAATGAGGAAAGATGGAAACAATCCTTAGCTGACAATGCGTCTGGAGAAGAAGAAGAAGAGGTTCTTTACAGCAGCCCACAACGTGCAAGCCCCCAAAGTGCAAGCCCTATGAAATATATCCAGTCAATGCTGAAGAGACGTGGAGAAAAACAAACTCAGAAACGTTGGCTTAATTATTAATCCTGTATTTGTTTTATTGAATAAATCATGTTTTTAAAGTTATTAAATGTTTTTTAAAAGTTTCTAGTTGTTGTTTTTTTTTGTTTTTTTTATTTATTTATTTATTATTATTATTATTTTTTTTTTTTTTTGGGGGGGAGTACAAATCAAGACACACACACGATTTTACAACAAATATTTATTGCAACAAACGATACATTAATTTTCAAACAGGTTTTTACTAAACTGAATAAGATTAACATTTGGACGATTTAACAATATTTTAAAATGACTCTTAACAAACCGAGACACTTTTGCATCGTTTAACATAGTATCGTTATTAAATAACTGCACGATTTTATTCATGCTTTGTCCTCGTGCTCTGTGGCTAAGGTAGAATATGCAATATTGGCCACACACATCTGACCAAGCACTTTGCAGTTTACGCGTGTTTAATTCCCATTCATAAGGCTCTAAAAAGTCTCCAAACGAATCCCTGTAGTGATCTGGCGGCTGTCCATAACTGTCAAAGAATTCCCCTTTCTGTTCTGCTGGGAAGTAGAATGCCACCCAGTGCGTTCCAGGTTCACTGCTCGGGTCTGTGTTTGCAACAAAACCGCATGGATATTTATCAACTGTCTGAGGTAACTTATCACTAGGAAACACACCGCAAAACTTCTTGCTTGTTATCGGATCTTGGTCTAATGCATGAATTATCTGAGCAGTGTTCATTTAGCCAGAGTAATCGTAAATGACGTTTCTTTCTGTATCGATCTGAATTAGGTTTTCGAATTCCCCGTAACACACGAGACTCACAGCGGCTGCTGGCGCGGCAGAGAACTTGATGTCAACTGCGAGATTTCCTCGTTGAACAACATTAAAATGGGGTGACGACCCACACATATCGGCGGACAGATCGAAAGCATAAACTGCGTAACCTTTTGGAAACTCTTCTCGCGATATATCGTTTCCACTGTTGTAATACATTTTTCCCGTACCAGAAAACATCGTACCGAATGCCTCAACAAATCTAGGGTTTGCACCAAAGGAAAGTTGTATCGGCTTAAACGGTAGGTCTTCTCCATTCACGGATATTCCAATAGAGGACACGTTAAAATGCTGAAAGTTGTACGGATTCCTCTTGTATGCCCCATTATACGCTGCGCTTTCGACCAATCCAAAGACAAACGATTTCGGTACAAGTCCATTAAAGACGTTATCTTTTCTCAGGGAGGGATTTCCTGCTGGAATAATGAAACTCTTGCACTCGACGCGACGTATAGGGTAGATAGCCGGTCCTTTTTTCAATGCGATTTCATGAGCTATGGAAATGCTTGGGCTAACTTTCACTTTACGTATCTTGAGATAGACATCGGTCAGCTTTACTTTGTAATCGGCGTCGTCCTCAGAGGCCATCAAACAAAACTCGTTGTCATTTCGATTCAGAATAACTTTCAGGTCAACGAAACTTAGCAGGAGCCGTTCGGACATAAATACATCGCTGAATATAGGTCCGGCCATCTCTATTACTCCACTTGTCTTGTTAAACGCATATCTCGATTTAAGACCCAGGTTAGCGTTGGCAGCTGCCAAAGTAGGATCCGCCACGCCCATTTTCCCTGCAGTATCTTTGTAGAACAGAGCTGCAGTGAGTTGAGAATCCTTTGCGGACGGACCATAGTTGAGGAGGGTTTCCAGATATGCTCGGTAGGCATAAGTCCCCGTGGCCTGGGTCACTTGCTTTTCATTCAAAAACACATCGATTTGTTTGAACAGACTGTGCAGGAAATTGTTCACCACTCCAACTTTCTCGTCAGCGTCAAGATTTGTACCGTCTGCTTTTGTCACTTTAGCTCTCACCACAAGAATCGTTTTTGATAAATCCACATAATCTTCAGTGCCTGGAGATAGGAACGTGATTGCACCACCGTCCGATACACTGGATACAGGTTGATGATTTATCCAATGTCCCTTCTCCAAACTGACCTGTGTTGGTGGCACAGAAAATAGATCGAGTTCATTCTTTGTGCATTCTTGCGATTTGGCATGTACGAAATTCATATTTAACCGAATATGTCAAGAGTTGTTCTCCGCTTCTTGGTCTGATTGCTTCTGGTAGTAGACGTCGATGCTTTTCTCTTTTTATTTGTTTTCCGTTTCTTGGGCTGACTGCTTCTGGCAGTAGATACCTTTCTCTTTTTAGCTGTTTGCTTTGTACGTTTTCTTGCACGTTTTCCGCTTCCTGTTTGAGCATAAGTTTGAAGTCGATTAACGGCTTTATTTTTTGCGATGTTTACAGCTTCTTTTCCTCGGCTTTTTATCGCTTCTTTCAGATTTCTTCCAGAAGCAACGTCTCCTAACAGATTACCTCCAGCATTCAAGGCAATTTTTCCAAGAGCTTTTGCTCCACGTTTAACCATCGGCATGACTGTTCTAGCGATACTACGAAATAGGCCACCGAGTCCATATCCCATCTGTCCATGACCCATTTGCCATGGACTGCCTCTGAAAACAGGCATTCCGTGTCCTTGTTGTTGATCGAGATAGTAACGTACGTATGGATTATTCATCTTCACGTAAAATAACTGTGCTGTCTGAAGTGAAGTGTTGTCACCACCTTCCCGCGTTCAAATGGCACGGGGTCGCCTGTATCGCTCCTTAAAAGAATTTCCATGTCTTCGAATGATTTAGTTTGGACAGGCACGTATTGGATGTTTGTGAACGTTTTAGTAATGACGTCACCAGACTTTCCCTGAACGGGAATGCTTCTGAGTAATTGGGCGCTCGTATCTCCGACGATCTGCGGTTGAACAATATCACAATAGATGTAAATTATCGTCATCCCAAACAAGTCTGCCACGTAAGGGCTTTCGGTCGTTTTTGCGAATTTTACATCTTTTCCTCCAAACCCAAAGATAATCGACATTCTTCCTGTTAGAGCCAATTGATATCCAGTTTTCAATTGAACTGTCACTTTTCCAATTAGAGCATTAAACGACAACTTAATGTTATCGTTAACATATTTTGCCAAAGCTTTATTGGTACTTTTGATAAGATCTTGTACGGTTTCGTAGTAGCCGTAATCCACAATCGTCGTCAGAAAAAGTCCACTTCTGTCCGCGTAATAGATATGGTTCTTATGTTCTTGTAGAGTGTACCACGTATTCGGGTAAGAGATGGAGTACAAACCAACTTCCCATTCGCCATTCAAATCAATGGTTTGTGGCAATTTTACACGATAACTCGTCGTTTTGTTATCGGGAAAGATATTCAGGGATGCATTGCTAGGAAGCGTGAGATAAAAATGTGTTCCACTCATTATGAATTACAAATCAAAATAGCAAAGAAACTACACACACATTGGTTTAAATCTTATTTATTTCAGAAGCAGGTACCCACGAATTAAACTTGTTCGGGTACCCTAACCATTTTACAAGATAGTGTACATTGTTGCCTCTTCCACGTTTCTTCAGAATTTTTTCAACTTCGTAGACATCGTCACGTTTAATGACTTTTTGTAGCTCTTTATCGTAAAATGTTCCTTTCAGTTCTTCGCCGTCATAATCTTTGAGTTTATACACGGGAGGGTCACGAGGTACTTGTTTGCTTACAGTGAAGATTTCTTTTGAGAAATTTGGCAAGTAACCCTTTTCAAATTTACGTTTTATTTTACTAATTCTCACTTGATCGCCAATCTTAAACTTATACTTTACATTTTTCACAATACTATGTTCATCGTACAAAGTGTGCCATACTTTCTTTTCGTTTTCGACAGTAACATTTGCTGGCTTTGTTTTAATACTACGATGAACACTATGATTGTAAGAATACATTAACTCAGGCAGCATGTCAATGTATCGCATTGTTTTCTTGGATGTAAAGTATCGCCACATCTTTGTCTTCAACGTACGAATCAAACGTTCTACGATCGAGGCTTTCGTTTCGTTATACGTATTGTACAATTCTATGTCTTCCTCCTTCATCAGTGCTTGAAAATGTCTATTGAAAAACTCCGTTCCTTGATCAGTCATAATTTTTTCAGGTTTGCGCCCAGAAGATAAAATGACTTTGAAAGCTTCAACCAGTGAAAGTCCCGTTTTATTTTTCAGAGGAACGACCCATGCATACTTTGAAAAGACGTCAATGCATACTAAAAGATATCGATAATCATCGTTAAACTTCTGCATGGATTGCATGTCCGCCAGATCCATTTGCCATTGTTGGTCGATACCGCCCACGATCACACGGTTTCTTCTAAAATTGCGACTGGCAGGTTTATGTAAAGTGTACGTATCTTGTGACATCAACCATTCTTTAATTTTCGCGCGACTCACTTTAAATTTTCCTTCCTTTTTGACGTCATCATACAAACGATTCACTCCACCAAATCCTCCTGGGCGTTTTGGATCGTAATAAACGCTAGACAGGTAATCATTCATGTTCACATATGGAATGAAAGAAATCTTAAATCACACCCTCTTTTATTCTTCGACATTCTGATTAGGTTCATCTGGTGCATCGTTCTCGATAGGTTTATTGTTTTCAACAGGTTTGTAGTTTTTGATGGTTTTACTAGTGTACCCCATTTGTAAATGTCCTTCGAGATTGAGATCATTGCGACCAACACTAATGCCCATTCTAAACATTTTCTGTTTGTTATGATTTTTGTTGTTCTTCGGATTTTTGCTGGCAGAGTGACCCATGGCTATGAACAATGTTCACACTATGCCCTGTATTTCATTATGACAGTACTAGCCGCTGTTGATAAATTTTATAACGAATATTATAAAATTTCGAACATGGATAATACGAGAATATAGTATTATGGGTCATCGGGCCCTGGGGCCAAATCGGGCCAAAAAAAAAAAGGTGCCATTTCGGGCCTTTCCGGACCTAATCAAGTTGTATAAAACATCTCAAACTTAAGAGAACTGTTAAACATTCTTTGATACGCGTCAAGTAAAGAGCTAGTCATGTCTAAACCTTTGGATATTGATAATAAAGAATTAATTCTTCATCATCGACAGAAACGCATCGAAAGGAAACTTTTAAAAAGTTACGCTGCAGAAATCGCATCAATTATATCACGTCTTGTTGTTGAAAACTGCAATGGTTGCATCATTGACCACCCATCCCAAACAGAGCATCAATGCCTCATGATGGAAAAGGATGAACAGTTATGTATATACTTTGACCATGCTTTGGAAAAGGTTTCAGAAGCAAATGTCACGGAGGCTTTTGCCGAAAGTTTGAAGGATATTAAACCTAAAGTGAGCGGCCTTGAATTGCTCAAGTATACATATGATGATTGGAGATCTGTCTTTTGTGCAGATCAGAGACGGGTGCTCAAACAAGAGACCTTCACGCTGCTGTAAAATGGGAATGTTATAAAAACACTGCACCAGCGGTGATTTTGGTCACAATCGTTTGACAGCGTCAATAGTGGGAGCTTACTTTAATCAGCATGACTATCGGCATACTCTTTATGGCTGAGAATCGACTTATGCTTCGTGTCAATATGTGTGCTTCTAATTTTGACAATAAAATCCTAGATGAGTTGACAGAGGAAGAAATAGAGAAATGGGTTCCCGTCTTTGACGATGATAAAACATTTACTAACAGAGAGTTTATTGAAAAGATCTGGTACGCTTGCGTTAGTCACGGATACATTTCTGAACATTATGATATGGGAAAGTTTCTTGACAAGATGAAAGTTATTCTATAAGCAATATGTATAAACGTGAAAGCGCATGCGTGCAAATGTAACAAAATCCTATAAAACACTGTACCTTTTCTGATTTTTGATCAGATCAGACAAACATTTGATAGAAGCAACATGTCTTGGAGAAACATCGTAACCCAATGGCTTTCGACCAAAACCATAACGCAAGAGGGAAATCTGGCAACCTTGGATTTGATGAGACTTTTGATACAGAAGAATATGATACCGGCAGCACTTATTGACAACCAGACGATACATTCAATTATATTGACGCAAGTTATATTAGAAGCATTGAATGGTTTAACGGTACCCCCAGCCCCCCAGGGGAAAACCTTTGTCTATCATATGAACGCCAAAGAAATGATGATGGGGGACCTTAACATGAAGAATGCTAAACAAATCAAGCTGTTGGAAGAACAGACAGGGGTAAATTTGGATCATTACCACAAACTAAAGATCGGAAATTAACTTTGAGATCAAACGATTTATTTTAAAACATTTACGACTGTTCTATGTATTTCAACACGTATATAACTGTATTTCAACAAATATAACTGTTCTTTAAAACTTTTTTAACTGTGTTTTAAAATCCATAAGGTAATGTTTTGTAATCCTCCACAATAATACGTTTGTTATAAACAATACGATAATCCTTTTTCATGCGTTTGGTCACAATGTTTGTTGTCTTTGTGTCCCGGGTTATCTTGAACGGGATGTCCACGGAAACGTGGCCACTGACATTACATTTTGCATGTAAGTACACCAATGCACGAATAACATCAAAGTTCACTGTTTGCCTTGCGGTGCAATTCAGAGTGATCCCACGTATTTTCGTGTCGATTTTGTTGGAACTGGTTTTATAACAATAGTTCTTTGGTCCTCCGGAGATGAAGGTCGTAATATGATCCCCTTTCAACTCATCGGTGAGTTCACCAAGATATGGACCTGTCGGAGGTTCTGGATCGCCGAGTTTGCTGACGAAGATCACCGAATCTGTGTCATAGTACAGCACTCTTTCTTGTAGATCGTCCAACACCCCGTAAAGCTTGAGTCGTGCATAGGCGGTAGTAAAGGCTGCGATCACCACATTGGTCTTGGCGTTTGGTGCAATGAAGTTCTCGTTGCTTTCGTATTGAATTTCAACCACTTCATCACTTATGAAACGCGCATTCAGAACGTTGATCTCATCAGACGTCAGGTAGTCAAGAAACGTTTGCACGTCACTGATTTGTTCCACTTTAGTCATATTGGAACGTTGCGCAAACTTTCCTGAAAGATATGAGAAAAAAATAAATGTCTGGAACTTTGCTGGACAATTCTGCCTAGAAAAGATAACATTTTGTTATAGGGGAGGGGTGTTTAGAACGTACTCACCCCAAAACGAGTTCAACATCAATTTCGATAAGGCACGCATGCCGGGATTGTGTTCGATCTTGCTTCGGTCCAGTTGTATCCCTTCCACTTCGAGGTATTCGTCCACGTACTGTTGTTTCTGTTCTTCCGTGGTACAGGTCTTCGGGTAACCGCTAGACTCTTGCTTGATTTTGAGGAAGGTGTCCACATAGTCTTTGAACAACTCGTCCGAGGATTCAGGGAAATGCCATACTTCGTGCATTTGCAGGATTTGGTAACCTTTCTCCAGAGCTTTCTCCAACTCGACGCTACACCATGTCCCTTCAATGGCTCTTTCACGCTCGGTATGAGTACACGGGTTCTGGTTACACGTATCTGCACAGGACTTGCACAGCGGAAACATCAGTTTGCCCTGGGTACGATAGGGGAGGACCGGGTGGAAGAGACCTCGAGGTGGAAGTACCGTACATTTGACCAAGCCAAAATAGGTAGAGATGTCGTCGAAATTCTCGGTAATAATACATGGATGTCCTACAATTGTCCGAGTCATTTTGTTGCACCAGGGGTACAAGGAGGTAAAGTCGACGTATCTATGAGAAAAAGGACTATTTAGAATCATCCTCAGATTTACTGGGGGTGTACTCGTAACATACCTTATCTTCTCATCTTCCTTGCATTCGTGAAATAGTTTGGCTGCGTTGGTTCTGCCCCCATAGAAAGCATCTCGAGGTTCCAAAGGATTAGCCAGATCGTAAGTATCAAAATACCGTTTCATATCCTCATCTTCTTTCAATTCTCGCATTATATTGCATTCCCATACTTCAACAACTTGATAACCACGGGCTTCAAGGTACAACGTCTTCTCCACCGTGCTTTGCTGGAGTTCGTGCATAGTCTTATCACTGACGGGGTTCACGGTGTCTCGCGCATAGCATCTTAAACATCCTATAAGAAAAAATATCAGATTAACTTTTATCAAGGGATTAAGTTAACCTACCGTTCCAGAACAAACAACCTATAAGAAAAATATTTATCTATGGAATAAAAAGAACTTACCGTGCCAGAAACATCCATTGATTTCGTAGGCTGTGTTTGTCTCTTGATGATACCCATCCAAAAGATACGTATCAACACGTTTTCTCCTGCGTTTCGCGCATGTTGGATGTAAAGGTCTTCTTTTTCTGCCTTATACGAGAGCCATTTCAATGCGAGGAGGGATTGCTTGTCTTTTGGACGGTAACCGAGTGGTGGAATGACCGCAACGGTATTTTCTTTGAGGAACTTCGTTCGAAACACGAGATGACAGGCAGATGCGATGGTGAGACATTCTGCAAACGGATCTATGTCTGTGACATCCCGGAACAGTTCGCGAAATTCAAGACAGGAACGACGTAAAATATCCACATCAGATTGACAATAACTTAGAATTTCTCTCTGGAAATCAAACATGTAGTCAGTCTCCTTCAATTCGTTGTGCCATTGTAGGAACTTCTCTTTCTCCTCAGGCGACATTCCATCCGGATTGTAATATGGACTCGGAGGCAAGGGACCAATGTACTTTTCGTTCTCCTTTCGGTTGAACAGATGAGGAAAGTAACCTTTGGCGAGTTCGTCCAATCCAAATGTTTTGGGGAAATCAGCAAGTCTCATTGGTATGAAGCATAGCGAATCGATGAATTTGATCTTGAACTGTGGCACCGTTATTGAAAGGACCTTTGCACCGCGCGTGATAACTTCTGGGATAATAGCGTTTGCATGTAGATATTGGAGGACGAAGTAACTATCGTAACCTTGGAGGTTATGGGCTAGCACTGTACAATTAGCATGTTCCTTTGTAAATAACCACTCGCAGAACTCATTTGTCGTGTTATCCCCTTCGAATACCCATTCGTCACCTGCTTCGTTCTGTATCACGCATAAGTTTGGTTCATGGTTACCGTTCTCTTGGCGACACTCAAAGTCAAAGAAGAGCAGCTGATCATATAATTTGATCTCTCGAGTATCTTTCTCGGGTCGCATGTAACATTGATGATTCTCGGTGTTGATATGGTCTTTACAAATCTTACAGTATGTCAAGCCGCAATGATGCACGTCAGGACTGAGTCGACCCCTTTCCATTACGGTACTACAACGTTTACACTTAGCGATATCCGAACAAATTGATTTTCCGTTTCCTATGTTTTGTTTGTGTCTATCGAAACATTCCACACTTCTGAAACACCGATTACAATCAACACAGGGGACCCAAGAAACAAACGGACAATTTGGAAAACGACACGATTTGCAAGCATCAGGACACATATGATCTCTTAAGTGGTCATATGCTTTTTTACAGGTATGACAATACTTCTTACGAGCAAAAAACGCAGGTATGCTTGTGATGACATCATAATGGACATCGTGCAAAAACAAATAGATCCTTTTCTCTTTATCGGGTCCGGAAAAAACAATAGAATTTAGATGATCTTTCGAAACAACATTAATTTGATAATCCGTCAAATACGTTTGAAACTGTTTGACTTCATCTAAACCACACGATCCTATCTCAACTCTGGCTTTTTGGTGTAATTCGTTTGCTAAACGTGTTTGCATTGGATAACAATGGTTGGCTATCTGTTTATACCGATTATCCTTTTCAATTTTAGCAATAGCAACAACTAAAGCTCGAGCTAAACAAAGGTCATCTTTGTTTTGAATACGAACAATTGAGCCTTTTTTGGCCAAATGCTTTTCCAAATTAATCTCAGAACGTTTTGTACCGGTTCCGCCATGAGGCATTTCAACATGAATTAAATTAACCTTTACAGAATCATTCAAACGAAATTGCTTATTCGACTGTATGACACGCTCAATTTCAGCTAAAATTCGCTCAGGTGTAAGACGTTGACGTTGCATAAAAGGTATAGTGATAGGGGGGTCAAGCACAGGTGATTGCAAAACAAAGCGAACTTGATCATGTTCAGGAATACCTTCAGTGACGGTATTTAATAAACTCTCAAATATTTCATGAAGGCGATTATGAAACTGGGAAAGTTCCAAATGGGCAAACGTATCCGTGAACTGAACGGTATAATCTATACCAGTAGTCTTAAACTTTTTGACTTTCACTTGTTTTGTGGCCGTTACGGTAAAAAAGTTATCGCTAACCTCGTTCGATGCACCGTCGTTCACTTCATTAACTTCATTTGAGGTGCTTGCACCGTCGTTCACCTCATCGATGGATCTCTTTTCCCCACGGCCTGTCTGTAGCAAAGGCTCGTCGTCTTGCCAGTCGCGATAGAAACGCTCTCTTTCTTCGGTAGGCCATTGATGAGTTAAATCATGTAGCTGCGAATCCTCATTTGCCAACATTTCCACAAGAGGCTCGTCGTTATTCCAGTCAAGCAAAAAATGTTCTCTTTGTCCCGGCGTCCAGGAATCGGTAAGGTTCGCAGCAAGACCCATTTGTTCGTTTTCCATACCCCATTCCAGCAAACGGCTAATAATTTCCACTTTCCTCTCAAACACTAAGCCTTGCTCAAACTCGTTCAACACATATAGGTTTTCCAAAGTTGTAAGCTCAGTAACTGTTTGACATTCAGATATTTTTACGTCCATATCTAAACAACAATGTTTTTGTTAAGTTTACTCACATATAATAAAGTTTATATAAAGTTTGTTAAACAACATACCTTTTAAAGTTGAAAGCAAGTCTTGCAAAACAATCCTTCTCACGAAACGTCAAAATATATTCAGTAAAGTTCTCTCTGTGAAAGCTGTGAACAATATACTGAGTAGCATCTATATCCTCACTTTATACTCACAGTTCAAAGGTAACGTTACCTCATTACTTACTTTCGGGGATGACGTCATCAGGCGCCGTAACAAGGTAACGTTACCTTGAGTGACGTCACCCTTGTAACGAGGTAACGTTCGGGCGTATGAATACTAAGGTAACGTTATCTCCAGGTAACGTTACTTACTTTCGGGGATGACGTCATCAGGCGCCGTAACAAGGTAACGTTACCTAGAGTGACGTCACCCTTGTAACGAGGTAACGTTACCCTTGTAACGAGGTAACGTTACTTCGTCCAAAGGGTAACGTTACTTCCGGCGCCAAACGTGCAATGCATTGTGGGGCGCATGCCAGATGGGGGGGGGGTAATCTACTGAGCTCCTAGAGCTCCTATAGAGCTTCCTTAGACTTCCTCAACTCTCCTTAGATCTCCTTAGACCTCATTAGATCTCCTTAGATCTCCTTGGACATCCTAACTCTGCTTAGATTTCCTAATTTAAGATCTCCTTAGGTATCTTTAACTCTCCTCAAATCTCCTTAGATGTAAAGAGATCTAAACCAGTCTAAATGTATGAATAATGAGGTCCAAATAGATCTAAGGAGGCCTAAGGAGAGTTAGGGGAGGCCTAAGGAGAGTTAAGGACTAAGGAGGTCTATAAGGAGAGTTAGGGAGGTCTACAGAGTTCTAAGCAGAGCTCAGGATGTCTAAGGAGAGTTAAGGAGGTATAAGGAGGGCTAAGGAGTTCGAAGGAGAATTAAGGAGAGTTAAGGAGGTCTATAAGGAGAGTTAAGGAATTCTATAAGGAGAGTTAGGGAGGTCTACAGAGTTCTAAGCAGAGCTCAGGATGTCTAAGGAGAGTTAAGGAGGGCTAAAGAGAGTTAACGAGTTCGAAGGAGAATTAAGGAGAGTTAAGGAGGTCTATAAGGAGAGTTAAGGAGTTCTATAAGGAGAGTTAAGGAGGTTTACAGAGTTCTAAGCAGAGCTCAGGAGATCTAAGGAGAGTTAAGGAGGTATAAGGAGATTTTAGGAGGTCTAACCGTCTAAGGACAGATAAGAAGATCTATATGAAGTCTAAGGAGAGCGGAGGGGTCTAAGAAGAATTAAGGAAGTGTAAGAAAAGTTAAGGGGAGTGAAAAGGGAGGGACAGTAAACTGGACCATAAGGCCAACTTTCTGTGCAATTCTCGATCGTGTCTAAATACTGAATAAATATTTATTTATTTTGCTATTTCCTTGTGAATTTTATTTTTAATTTTTGTTTGAATATTAAACAGTGAATAAATTCTACCTCCACCAGCATTTAAAACCAACCTTTTATTAAATACAGCTTCCAGTTATTTTGAAGACCGTCGAACATGCTTTAGTCACCTTTTCGTCGACCACTGTCGAGAAAGAAGCTTTGGAAGTGATTTACAGGTAACTATTGTGTAATATTAAATGCTTTAAGTTGTGTGACATAATGAATGCTTACAGCTGGCGAAATTTATTCGCTCGGCCAGGCCGGATGATGTATACATTTCGTGTTATTCTAACGTTTTATCCAAAGAAACAGCAAGTGATTTTTTTTACTTCATAGTCACTTTTTGACATAAAACGATTGTTGATGGGTCTGATTTATCTGACTGGCTATTTAAGAAATATAAAACGTATCGCGTGTGATTATCGGGTTATAATGGTACGCGAGATGCGTGTAAGACAGGAGGCATTACTCGAGAGTCTTTTACTGGCTTCTCGAGTGTCCTTATAACTCGATTATCACACAGCGAGAAAGTTTTTTAAATTTATTTTATGAAATATCACTAAAGGGGAACTGTACCCAACAAATAAATTACTTTTAAATAAAGGGCTTTGAGTATAATGTTTAGAAATGTTAATAGTTTTACGATATCTGCTCTTGTACTCGAGAAATAACATTTTCATTTTCGTATTTTATGCTTCTGGACGCCGCCATTTTCTGTTTGCTCGACGGCTCAGACTCGCGGTTCAGCGGGGCATTCTTTTCAATTTTGACGTCACTTGAGTGCAAGGAACAAAAGACAAGCACTCAATGACGTCAAAATTGAAAAGAAAACCACCGCTGTACATCAATCTTGAGCCGTCCAACAAACTCGAAAATGGCGGAGTCCAGAAGCATAAAATACGAGAATGAAAACGTTATTTCTCGAGTACAAGAGCAGATACCGTAAAACTATTAACATTTCTAAACATCATACTTAAAGGCCTTTTATTTAAAAGTAATTTATTTTTTTGTGTACAGTTCCCCTTAAAATTATCGGTAAAGCAAAGAAAGATACAGATTTACCTGTCATAAGAGGCGTTGCGACGTAGCTTTTGTCAGCGATGAAAATCCAGTCAAACATGCAAGTAAAACATTTCGTTGTGTTGACAACTTGATTTAACTTGTATCTAGGTATACCTTGACTTCTTCTATCGAGATAATCAGAGCGTGATTTGTCACTGATTTACTCCCGGTTATTTTATAAACGCTTTTAAATTATTTATTTTGGGGTTGGTAAGTACATTATCCATTACCTTTGCGTACCTATATTTTTTCGTAGCTGTGACATTTTGGTGTGCAGTATCGAAACAAGCATACATCTACACAACACTATAAATTGTTTTTCTCTGTTTCTAGACTTCTTACGCAATTGCCAAATGAATTGATTACTTCAACTGCTGGACAATGGAGCAAGTTAGTTTATCCTTTGTTGATAAGCTCGGCACCAAAGGTGAGTTCTTCGTTTAACACAAGTTCTTATAGTTTCTCAGGCGAGAACCTAGACTAATTTATTGTACATAACTTACAACAGAAGAGTGATTAGTGTGATTAAGGTTATCGATTTCAACCTAGACAAGTTCTTACAGCAATAAATTCGTTTGAGCAACTAGAAGAACTTGAACTAGAATAATCTTCGTCAGATGAACGCTAAATAATGAAACTAGTTATGATCGCCTACAAAACAAAACAAAAAAGCACTCAGTGCCGTCAGAATTTGAAGACCGCTGACAATCCGCGTCTGCTTGAGAAAGACAACATGGCGTCGAAAACTTGGCAATTTCTCCGACTTTGACTCGCTATTTCTCGTTAACTAAAGGAAACTACGCTATAATATTTCAGGGTTAAGCTATTTGAGGTAAGATGTTTCATATGAACACAACTTGTTGTTGGACTAGAGTTCCCCTTTAAATCAAATTAAGAAATAGAAAACATTTTCCGTGTTTCTAAACAGTTATAGTAGAAACTTACTAGCAGTCTAATGCAAATGCTGCAATCTGATTGGCTACGCTACTCGCTATCTACCTGTAATTATCCACAGATATCAAGTAGCGGCGAGTGACGTGTATGGCTAAGTTTTTCGCCAAAAAAATGCTTACAGTATGTCTCGCGTTACGAAATAATTTTGAAGAAATAACGAACATAACTTAGTCTCTACTAAAACAATTAGATTCTTCGCCAGGGCCGCATTAGCCAATGGGCACACTGGGCAAGTGCCCAGGGTCCGAAATTTTTAGGGGCCCAAAAAATAATCAACAGTCATAAGTCATTCAGTAAATTCAAACAAATATTTACCATTCAACATCGTATAATCAGCGCACGCGATTTCTATAATCACCTCACGTATTTATACTAAAATTCTATATTGATTTTTCGGTAAATTACGTAACTGAACTGAACAGAGCATGAGAATAGTCACTGTTTTCAGAATGTTCAAAATCACTGTTTTCGTAACGCATGTTTTATATTAAAGTTAGAATAGAAAATAGCCTAAAATGGCCTCCTGGCCGTCTAAAAATTCAAAATTTTCTCGTAACAACGTATTCCTTTTGTCCTTAATAAATGTTTTCCTGTGGATGGTTACAAATTAATATATTAAAGTCTAATTTGGACAAAATTTATATGTTAAATATAATAAAATGTGCCATTGAAAACATGTTTTAAAACTTTTAAGATTTTGCTTAAAAGTGTTGTCAGAATAGACGAAATGCCATTTCGGATACATCAATTTCAAATATTTTCAAAGGGAGGACACCCCTCCTACAGTCTACAGACGCCGACCCATAACAAGGGCCCAAAATTGTCTAGTGCCCAGGGCCTCACCAGAGGTTAATGCGGCCCTGTTCTTCGCTCTCATTTTCTGTGAGGTGATAGTTAACTTAAGCTTCTCCTATTTCCTCATAGAAA
Organism: Chrysogorgia sp. JL179-B06; assembly: GCA_035772405.1. Lineage (NCBI taxonomy): Eukaryota > Metazoa > Cnidaria > Anthozoa > Scleralcyonacea > Chrysogorgiidae > Chrysogorgia > Chrysogorgia sp. JL179-B06. Next base: position 6,211,228 of record JAYKKM010000035.1, on the reverse strand, counting down.
TTTCGAGCTCATGATCTAATTGTTAAATAGAAACACGGCTTTTAGCCAATCAGAACATACATTTTCAAAATATTATATTATACTTCTTATTTCATGCAACGACTTTGGCTCTTTGTATAGACCTCTTTCATAATGGCGGCCAGTTTAAATATTCCTTTGTACATCTAAATTAGCCTTTATGGCCTCGTTTGTGTGTCAGCAATTCAAAAGAATCTGGTTGTAAGGGTGATAATCTCGCCGCGGCAGGGATCCATTTCTCACGAAAAATGTGTATGTATATATATATATATATATATATATATATATATATATATATATATATATATATATATATATATATATATATATATATATATATATATATATATATATATATATATATATATATATATATATATATATATATATATATATATATACACACAAATTTTACGTGAGAAATGGATCCCTGCCGCGGCGAGATTATCACCCTTACAACCAGATTATTTTTAATTGAATTTATGTATTTATCTATTTATATATTTATATATTTATATATTTATATATTTATATATTTATATATTTATATATTTATATATTTATATATTTATATATTTATATATTTATATATTTATATATTTATATATTTATATATTTATATATTTATATATTTATATATTTATATATTTATATATTTATATATTTATATATTTATATATTTATATATTTATATATTTATATATTTATATATTTATATATTTATATATTTATATATTTATATATTTATATATTTATATATTTATATATTTATATATTTATATATTTATATATTTATATATTTATATATTTATATATTTATATATTTATATATTTATATATTTATATATTTATATATTTATATATTTATATATTTTATATATTTATATATTTATATATTTATATATTTATATATTTTATATATTTTATATATTTTATATATTTTATATATTTTATATATTTTATATATTTTATATATTTTATATATTTTATATATTTTATATATTTTATATATTTTATATATTTTATATATTTATATATTTATTTCAGCGGAGCATGGTAGGACCCACTCCTTATAAGGAAGTAAAAAATGGTTTTGGGTGATCCGTTTGAATAGAACAATATTTGGGCAATATTTTCCCAAAGCGGCCATTCGCGATTTCGGTGATTAGACTAACTACATCAAGAGGTTTTTACGAAGGGTATACACGTTTACGTAATATAATAGATACGTGTGTTATGTATTTAGACTCGTTAATTCCAAAATCTGTTTTCAGAATTGAAAACGGTTAAATATTGATCGAGATAACGTTTAAAATAATATACGACGAAGCGGTAGCGGGCAAGCTGATTGCCGACTAATTTCGAAGTACATAAACTGTTTTTACGAAGGGTATGCACGTTCTCGTAATATACTGTAATAGACACGTATGTTATGTATTTAGACTCGGTAATTAGAAATCTGTTTTCAGAATTGAAATCGAGTAAATATTGACCGAGATTACGTTCAGAATCTACGTACGACGAAACTGCTTTTCCCGATTTAATTGTCATTGTTTTTTTAATTTGCGCGGTCTGGGCCCTGGGAACCATTGATTGGGAAAAGAAACTCTAGGGGGGAGAGAAGGCGGACGGGGTGGTTATTGCGGTACACGCATTTCTAGTTTATATGTGCATAAAAGAATATTTAAAATAGCAGCCATTATGAAAGAGGTCTATAAGTAGTCCAGGTTTAGGTAATCCTTGAATAAATTAAGCGTACCATGAAGCTTCGTGTATCTTACCTTTGTTTCAAATTTTGTTCGTCTTTCTAGGTACGCGAGAAAGCTCTTGGTATTTTAGAACTTGGTGTAAAACCTATCATTTTAGCACAAGAAGAGGTTGCTGTCAGCTTATTGCCAGATCTTACAGGGGTAAGTGTTGAAAAGTATAATTAACAATTAGTCACTGAAGTCGAGGTGATTATCGGTGAATAAATATTTAGCCACGAAGCGGCGAGGTAAATATAACGATAATCACCGAGACTGAGGTGACTAATTGTTTTAGTATAATTTCAGGCCTGAAATGAATATCCAATTGAGAAGTTTTAAATAGACAGTTTGAACTGTGTTAGATATAATTCGTAAATCCAATGCTCGATGTTTTCTTCACGCTTGACAGCTTTTTAAAAACACACTAACGATCAAAACCGACGTAAAAATACCAATAATTATACGATAAACAACTTGTTCTATCTTGAGAGAAATCTGATATATACAATGTCTTTATGCTACGTTTTTGAGCCTTTTCGGCAATTTTTTAGTCGAATAATAATAGTCGCCATTTTGGAAAAAAATTCGTCATGTTTTAGAAACCATACATCAAACTGATGATTCCGGGAGGGGACTGGAACGAATAATTCAGTTTGGTTACAAAAAACACTTTTCAAGTATGATTTCTAGTGATGTGATAGTCACCGCTACGCTCAGAGTTATTGGCCAGTCAGCCAATCAGAAGTCGTTTAAGCTCAGAAATTATACTAACGTCGAATATCGACTCGTTCGGAACTGTGGTATTAGCATATTGCAGTAAATCGCTCGTGATTGGACTTTTTACGTATAACGCTACACAAAAGGTTGATGTGTGTAAATCTTTAACACAAAAGATCCTATCGCCACAGCCGCTTATTTGCTTACAAAAAAGAACGTGGCGTAAGTCTTGCGAGGAGCTGTTTTACCACTTTTTAAAGATACAGTACCTGCATTACTTCTTTAAAGTGCCCTTGCGACGAAATATCACATTACGTTTCCTGGCATTTTTTGTTACAGAACATCATTTTAGGTTAATAAATGTTCGCATTTGCCAAACAAAATTAACAACAAACATTCTATCACAAGAAATTTAACCTCCAAAGTCGCCCAAATTTTGTCCGCCATTGCTCAAAATGTGTTCCAGACGAGCCCGCGATTCCACAGCAGAGTATGTGATTGTGACGTCAGAGATTCAACACGTGACAGCTTTATAGAAATTACGATAAGTTACAATAGAAAGTTTTCCCCAAGTAGCTTTATATTCATACACAACTAGCCACGTGTTGAGTCTTTGGCGTCACTTCCTCTAATCGCAACCTAAGCGTCCGAAACATGTTCGAGTAATGGCGGCCGTATAATCTCGTATAAAAACAGTCTGAAAAGGCGACTTCCCATGCTCGCAATTGCTTGAAATTTAGCAAGTAAGAGCACCATGATCTTTAAAAATATGTAAAAATTGGGATACCAAAAATTTGATCACAGGGGCACTTAAAGAAAACTGCATGCAGTAAACAATGTCATCTTGTTGATCGTAATCAGCCAAAACAACTCAAAAAGTAATGCAAAAATCAAGTATAGATCAAGTATATTGCACTATCATGTTAGCATTATCAAGCTATATAACTGTACAATCCTCGTAATCACAGAACACCACGTCTTCATGTGTTTAGATTTTTCGCATTGACTTATTTAGGGCATGCTGTCAGAGCTGATAAAGTGCTTTGCTGACAAGAAAGAGGTTTTTGTTCTTCGAGCATGGACCATTTTAATTACTATATTGGGAGAGGTATGTGTATATATGTCTCATAATTTTACAGGCATATTTAAAGTCGTAACTACAGTATGGTCAACAAGTAGTTTTCCGTTTTAGTTTCTGCAACAATTGCTTAAGTTTTTTTAGCTTTCCACGCGTGATTTGTCTCCCATCGATTTGTGTAATCATGCAGGCAATAAAAGACACGTCATTAAAGTGCTTATAAACCCAAAATGGGTTTTTATAAACAAAAAAGTTAGTTAATAAGTTCTAGATTAGTTTTTGCGTTAAACTTTTAGTTTCGGAGATATAAAGGGCTCAAAGTCACAATTTGTGAAAAAAAGTAGCGCAGGCCGGGAGACTGGATCCGAGGAACGTGTTATGTTTCAATACTTATAAAAATATATTACAATTCGAGTAGACAAGGTAACATCGTAAAGACACATCGTTTGGGCATTTTTCAATAAAAACTCTTAAGATAGCTGTCTTGTATACAAAAGCCTAGTTGTTGAAAATGGGTTCCTCGGATCCAGGTCTCTGTGTGTTATTTTGGTGGCGCTACTTTTTTCAAAAAAATGGCACAATTTGCATGTTTGAGCCGTTATATCTCCGAAACTAAAAGTTTAACGCAAAAACTAATCCAGAACTTATTAACTAACTTTTTATGCTCTATCCGAATCACCAAAAACCCATTTTGGGTTTATAAGCACTTTAACCGTCTCCTCTTTGACCATCTTTGCGAACCAAGTTGCATGAAACATTAGCTAGTGTAACTCTCGCGAAAATTGCAGCGTGTAAAGGCCCATGTACACGATGCGACTTTTCTTTACTATTTCCATTCTGGCGTATGTAGAAAAGCTCCCTTTACACCCTTCTCAGCGTTAAGATAAGGCAAAATGGGTACGCAGTGCGTACACGTGTCTACCGCAATTTGCGTAATTCGGTCACGTTATCGGTAACCGACTGGAACTCAGATGTGCTACTTCCAGTAGACACAGAAGTATTACTGCGTAGATACGCCTTACAGCGCCGCCTTAAAGTGCTACTGCGACGAAAAAATCGTCTATCCAATTTTGATTTTATCTAAAAGTATTTTCCAAATGAAACAGAATGGCTTTCTCAGTTTCTCAATATTTCATCTCGTTCCAGAGATATTCAGGTTTTTGAAACATGCAAATTAGATGCGTCTGACGTCATCTACTCAAATAGACTAAATAAAATTCACAAAATGAGGAATATATCATCAAATAAGAAGCTGAATGTTTTGAAACTTTGCACATGTATGCCAATGAGGAATGTACACACCACTGTGCAGAGTATGTTGTTACCATGGAGACCGCTGGGAAACAAGAGTCTTTTAACTAAAAAAATAAAATCTTAATTTCTGCCGTTTTCTTAAAGAATAAGACTATTGAAACCTCAAAAATACAATATGTACGTGTGTATGAATTTCTCAATCTATACACAGCAGTAAACGTTGTTTGATAGAGGTGAAATTAATAAATTTTGTTTTACAAATGGCAGAGATCTGACACCAAGCGGTCTCCATGGCAACAACATACTGTGCCCAGTGGAGTATACTTTCGTCATTGGCATACATGTGCAAAGTTTCAAAACATTCTGCTTGTTATTTGAAGAGATATTTCTCATTTTGTGAATTTCATTTAGTCTATGTGAGTGGATGACGTCAGACGCTTCTAATTTGCATGTTTCAAAAAACCTGAACATCTCTGGAACGAGATGAAACATTGAGAAACCGAGGATGCCATTCTGTCTCATTTTGAAAATAATTTTAGATAAAATCAAAATTGCATAGATGATTTTTTCATCGCAGTAGCACTTACACAGGGAATTTAATCAGCTCAAAGGCTGGTATCCGTAGGGGCCCTGCAAATTTACATATAAAAGTCTAATATAAAAAAACCCATCAAATTGAAATGTATTAAATAACAAAGTTAATATAACCTAAAATCTAATATTTACAATAAAAATTTTCCAAGCATGTCGTGAGAACGGAGGTTGCCGTCGACTGCGAGGCCAGTAATTATTTCTTGCACATGTGATGTTCTCTTTGAAAACTGACGCATTTGCCAAGGGCTCTTTTTGCACCCATTCCGCACGTTGTAACCAATAAATTATTGGCATTATTTTAGCATTGTAACCAATAAGTTATTGGATTGTAATACGTTATGATTGTAAGCGCATGCGTGTAACAGTCAATTACTAGTCCCACGTTCATATTCTCTCTCACTAGTCTACTAATTTAGGACCCCAAGTAGGGGAGTGGATGTAGTGGGGGTAAGGGACGGAGAAAATACTGTACGGCCAGGGGTTAAGGTTAGAAAACTCGCTAGCCGGGGGGTTAGTACCTTTGTTGTTTTGGGGTTGGTTACAATTCAATAACTTATTGGTTACAATGCTAAAATAATGCCAATAATTTATTGGTTACAAGCTTGTTACACTTAGTTTATCAATTGTTTAAAGAGTGAGTGTCAACCGTCGTGCATTGCGCGTTTGTGTTTATCTTTCCGTACGATAACGAAGTGTTTCGAAGTGCTTCGTTGCTAACTTGACGTGGTAAGTATTCCGGAAATTCACCGAGCTTCTCAGAAAACCCTATGGAGGTTTTTCATTCATCCACAATCGAAATACGTCCACTCATACATGTAACCTGATATTTGTTTGAACCTCGTCACTTGGTCTTCCACGCTTCGCGTCAGTCAAGGCTGACATAATTCGAAACGAAAGTCAAGAAAACATTGAGTTTTGTGGAAAATGCAGAAATAATTACTTTCTAAGGCATGTCTTCTTTCAATTAAAAGACAAAATGAATAATTTATATCAAGGATTGACAAGATATTTACGGATGAGTTCACCAAGGGAATTTCATGCTTCGAAAAATGGCCGACCGAGCGTGCAATGCGTCACGGTTGACACTCACTTTAAATATTGTCTCATACGTTGCGTATTTTTACAAACCTACACTGTCATAAAACGTATGTTAACCATGTGATATCTTTCATTGTATAATTTAAAGTAGTGATCATCGATCTCCTTTCTGCTTTTTATAGTCTCTTCATAAAAATGGCAGTCTGATTAATGATATGCTTAAAATTCCCGAACAGGTAATTGTTATCTCTTTCTTTCACGAGGTGTGGTATATATAAATTTATTATATGGCACAAGCTACTTCCGGTGAAATTGCGTGCTCTGATTGGCTGAGACACGTCACGTGCCGGTCCGTTATTTCCCGTAATGGTCCGGATTACGGATTTTGTCAGCCATTTTGTTTACAAAGGAGCGAACAACGATAGGAAACTTTGAAAAGCAGCAAAAAATTGAACGAATTTAGTAAATTAAGCACTGAATCATGTACGAGTCGGACGATGAACAATCTAAATGAGAGTCTTACTATCATGAAAGCAATAGAAGAACAAGAACGAGATTGAAAATGATGATTCCGTCACTCAAAACGTATGTAAAGTATGTTAATGTTTAAAAAAGCCATGCCATATAATAAACCTCTTATTAACCTCGACCGCTTGGTCATTACGGGAAAATATCAGACCTCGGTCTTTTATGTACGAACCTCGCCCTACGGGCTCGGTCCGTACTGTCAAGACCTCGGTCTGATATTTTCCCGTAATGACCGCGCTCTCGGTTAATAAGAAGTTAATAATGATGGTTTATTAATATAAAATTGCACCAAAGGTGAAATACTTTATATTTAATAAATTTGTTTGTATCTAAAAATCTAAAATTTAAAAAATTACAAATATTAAGATAAATTATTTTCATATTGGGTGAGTGCCTGGAAAAAACTACACTTAAGGCGGTCAGTATTACATTTAAAAAGCGAAAGCTTATCAAAATTACGGAGTTTTTGGCCGTGTACACTACCGTTAAACCTCGTTTGATGAATAAGAGCGTTAAGCTTACAGTCACTACTAGATTGGATCGTTTGAAATACCTTAGAACATAGTCGCAATCTATTGTCGTCCAACCGAGGCCATTTAGCAGCAGACAAGGCCTCTCTATATGTAAAATATGGAAAGATGATTCGTCGAGCCCTCTTCTGTATTCGTTCAATTTTTTCATTAAGATAGGAAGGAAGGCTAGTATGCCAAACCGCACAGCAGAAACACACCAAACACAAGTGCGATTTTTCTTCAATTCTTTGAGAAATATATGTTATTTCCTATTAAAGTTCCTATGAAACGAAAATGTTTTTCATTTAGAACATATTGAACAGAAAAATTATTTAAAAAGTTATAATGCCACTGAATTAGGCTATAAAAGAACGAACATTTCAGCCAAAAAGTGGTGACTTCCAGTTCCACGCGCGGCTAAATACCACGTGACTTGACGTCAAGGTGTTTGCAAGCAGTGTAAAGTGGCAGAAATTAGTTGGAAAGCTACAAAACACGATGGAAGATATTGCGTTGTTGGGGCTCCTAACAACACTAGTTACCGAATCACTTGGTATTTTTTCATTCACTCTCTGAAGTTCTCTGTTTATCAAACGCCTTGACGTCGGCTGCTTTGCCGCAGCGTGCTGCACACCTTCGAGCTAAATTCGGACCCAGTCTCTCCGATAGATTTTTTAATAAATCGGGCGATTTTGAGGCTTAAAAATGTCTTAAATTTTTTAGAAAATAACAAATATGAAAGTGTGTTCTAAACATGTCTAGCAACGAAAACCTGAAAAATATTTTCGTTTCATATGCAATTTAATAACATTTCAATCGATTTTATATATTACGAATTTTGAAAAATCTGTTGTTTGTCAGTACGAGATGTGTTGTATTTACGAAAAAATACCACAATATGGTAATTGTATAATTTTAGAAAAGTTTGTAATACTATAAGGTTGTACTGTGATACCTTGAACCCGTTCAACCCTAGTTAAGTCGGCAATGTGAGATAGTGTTTGACAATGTCACATTAAAAGCTCAAATTGCTCCATGAAAAGCTAAAGTCGTTTATTTATACAATTTAAGAAATAGAGAATAATACATGGATGTGCGGAAATATGGAATTTATTTCGAGTGTTGATATATATTGTGTTCAATACGAGAAATAAATTTCATATTTCCAAGCATCCATATGTATATTATGTTTATTTCATTAACATGGACAATCTAAATTGAGAATGAATTTGTATTTCACTCAATTTACTCACACGTAAAGATATCATATTTTTCATCTGTTAAATGAAATACGATTTTTCTCAGTGGCCAAAAACTCTCACACTAATGTTTATGAAATAAAAGTTTGTATCCAGTGTTCTCAAACTCATTAATAATTCATGAATTATCATAGCCAATCCATGAACGTATACCACATCACATGCATGAGTTTTGATACCCAATGAAAACCTGTAGGAAACTTCCTAGTGAACTGGATCACATTTCTTAATCTACATATTAAAATAAAATCGCTATGGGAGCAAATCGCTAAAGGAATACTCGTTTGAGAAGCTAGATCAAACACTCGTTTGTCGTGTTTCATCAGGGGTCCAAACACTCGAAAACAATAAAAACCTCGGGCTACGCCCTCGGTTTTCATTTGTTTTCTCGTGTATGGAACCCCTGATGAAACACACTCAAACTCGTGTTTGATCTATTACTTGCCAACCTTGGGATTTTATCCCAAGATCTTGGGATGTTTTGAAGGAGTTGGGATTGTTTGGGGATTTGGTTTTTTTCCTTAGGGATTTTTTTCCTTAGGGTTTTTTTTCCTTAGGGTTTTTTTTCCTTAGGGTTTTTTTCCTTTTTTTTTCCTTAGGGTTTTTTTTCCTTAGGGATTTTTTTTCCTTAGGGTTTTTTTTTTCCTTAGGGTTTTTTTTTTCCTTAGGGTTTTTTTTTCCTTAGGGTTTTTTTTTCCTTAGGGTTTTTTTTCCTTTTTTTTTCCTTAGGGTTTTTTTTCCTTAGGGTTTTTTTTTCCTTAGGGTTTTTTTTTCCTTAGGGTTTTTTTTCCTTTTTTTTTCCTTAGGGTTTTTTTCCTTAGGGTTTTTTTTTCCTTAGGGTTTTTTTTTCCTTAGGGTTTTTTTTTCCTTAAAGTTTTTTTTTCCTTAGGGTTTTTTTTTCCTTAGGGTTTTTTTTTCCTTAGGGTTTTTTTTCCTTAGGGTTTTTTTCCTTAGGGTTTTTTTTCCTTAGGGATATGACCTTGGGAATTTTTGCCCTGGGCAAACAGTTTCGGTTTTAAAGAGCTGATTTTAAGTTCAATACCCTTAAAGGCGTGTGAATTTATACTTAACCTGGGAACTAATCAGGAAGTGAAGCTGTGAACCTCTGGTGAACCTTGGGATTTTTGGGATTTTTACGAAACTTGACTTGGCAACATTGTTTGTATCATCCGCGCTTTGCGACCTCGCTAGCGAGGAGACAATTTATAATTTTGTATTAGCTAGTGCCTTCTTATAGGCATGCATGCTTTATTATTATTTATCTTTGCCTCATGGACCATTGAATGTTATATACAAGTTTAATAATAGTCCATAATAGGAATACAGAGATACTATATGATCTTAAACTGGGTTTGTTCCTTGTAGGGATTTAAGTCGCCAAAGGCTGATGTTCAAAGCACGAGTTATGGTTCTTGGATCTCTTTGATTGATAATTTTTCCATTTCACCTGGTAAGTCGTTTGTCTTTACCAATCTTAGCTGTCTCAAACGTCGGATGATACATCAGTTGAAACATTTTCAATGGAAATACGTTTATAACTACACAGAAGGTTGCAATTAATATTATTATCATTAATAATTCATGACTGGGAAGACACAAAGGAAAATCATAGCCGAGACGTTGTTTGTAAATGTGGTAATAAACATCCATAAATCAATATCATACACGAAAACACCGAGAAGTGTGTTGAAAAACGGGGCGATAGCCGAGTTTTTTAACCAACTTTAATAAACGCCTTTCGAGTGTATGATAATAGCTTCTCAAACTAACCAGTATTTTAAGAGAAATTTGAGCGGAAAGTTTGCTTAATTTATGGACGTTTATTACCACATTTACCAACAACGTCTCCGATAAGGGCCATTCACACGATTGCAATTTTTGCTGCGACTTGATTGCAATTTTAGCTGCGACTTATCGCACTCGCACTGCGATTTCAAACCCCGCGCTTGAAAATTTTTTTTTTCTCTTTCCCCTTTCGTCTACTTGGAGTTGCCTTTACCAGATTCTACGGTCGGCATTTTGCGCGCGAAATCAGCCTCTGTGTGTGTGAGGGGGTCTGCTCTAGCGTATTTTTGTGCTTTTCCACATAAGATCGCAGCTAAATCGCAATCAAATCGCAGCAAAAATCGCCCGTGTGAACGGGCCTATTAGATTATATTCAAACCGCGCGTGTGAACAGCCGGCGGCTGCGATTTGTATTTTTAAATCGCAGCAAATCGCCGTGGTTTCGAGTTTGCTCAAATTTCGCTGCGATTTATCTGCGATTTCGCTGCGATCTTATGTCCCTCTCACACAGAGGCTGATTTCACGCGCAAATATGGCGGCCGCAGAATCTGGCAAAGGCCCTCGATAAGAAAGGGCAAAGAGAAAAAAGAATTTTTTTTCAAACGCGCGGTTTGAAATCGCAGCGCGAGCGCTATAAGGCCCGTTCACACGGGCGATTTTTGCTGCGATTTGATTGCAATTTTAGCTGCGACTTATCGCGCTCGCACTGCGATTTCAAACCGCGCGTGTGAACAGCCAGCGATTTCGCTGCGATTTATTATTTTGAAATCGCAGCAAATCGCCGTGGTTTAGAGTTTGCTCGAATTTCGCTGCGATTTCGCTGCGATCTTATGTGACACAGACCCCAAAGGCTGATTTCGCGCGCAAACATGGCGGCCGCAAAATCTGACAAAAGAAAGACAAAAGAAAGGGGAAAGAGAAAAAAGAATTTTTTTTCAAACGCGCGGTTTGAAATCGCAGCGCGAGCGCGATAAAAGTCGCAGCTTCAATCGCAATAAAATCGTAGCGAAAATCGCCCGTGTGAACGGGCCTTTATGATTTTCCTTTGTGTTTTTCTTATGAATTATTAATGAGTTTGAGAAATATTACATACCAATCCCAGGGATGTATCTATTATCTAATGCATGGAAACAAAGCGGTGATATTAAGTTTTATTTTTTATTGTTCAACAGGTTTTATTGGTTCTTTGAGAAAAATAAAACTTCTCATGATGCCTTTACGTCTGGTAAGCTGAAGTTATAGAAATTCAATATATCGATAGCATACTGCTGTGGATACGGTTAGGTTAGACGTGGTGAAGAACGGCGTAGAGATAGGGGAGTTAATGGTTCAACACCTCGATGGAGGCCGCCACAGCTGACAGGGGGTGGCTTAAGTTGATAGGTGAACAACCAATTCTCTAATAGGAGAAAAGGGATAAAGACGACGAAAATGTCTGCTGAAACAAAATTTAATGCAGTATGTTTAGGGTGAAGGCTAAAAGGGATGACTCAAAAGGACCTTCACATTTTTTAGAACTACTAATCCTAACCCTAATCTCAATCCTAATCCTAACCCTAACCTTGATCCTAACCTTAAACCTAGCCCTAACCGTAGCTATCCATAACCTAACGAAAAATAAAAAAACAGAAAAAACCAGAAAGGTCCTTTTGAGTCATCCCTTTTAGCCTTCCCCTTTATTTAGAGAGAATAACTTGTCATGCAGAATTCATGTCACGAATAACATGTCATACAGGTTGAAGTTTGGATTTAGAAGAGGTAGAAATGATTTTAAATAAGAGCACTGAAGTATCTGTGGGTAATGGTGTTGCCAGACAATGATGACATCGATGCCGAAATACACAAACGATTCACACGCGTATCTCGGGGATGGCTGGCAAGGAACGACCATCACCTCGGGTCCTATACTAACACTCTACAGATCATTCAATCCCTTTTGATGATTTTCAAAAGCACCTGTTGTTTCTGGTCGACTTTAATAAATTGGCGTTCTAAACGAAACGAACAATTCCTATTTTCTAGAATTCTGGCAAAGTGATTCACAAGGATATTGAGTTAGAACGTTTACACGCATGGTGGCATCTAGTTTGTACTATAAATACGAAATTCACTGCGCACACCTTTTCAGAGGTAAGGTTTATCCCTATAGGTTTATATCCCAAGGTTTGTTGGAAATATCAGAGCAATTATTGCTATGAATTAGTCATATATTCAACATTTCTTGTAAGAACATATATTACCTAATTAAAAATTAGTCATGTTATTTTTTCGGAAACTCCGTGTTTTTATAATAAAATACTGTAGACAATAACAGTAGCGCGCGATACTTTCTTTAAACACAAATTAACTGTCAGATTCTCCTTGATGTAGTATTCCCCTAAGCATGACCGCAAGCAGGGTTTTTTTGCTGAGGGGTATTAGCACAAATGCTGCCCAGAAAGATATCAGCGAAAGCATTTTTCATGCTTCTCAGAAATTGTTGGGATTGCTGCCCCCAGTTATGCATGTACGTCCATGCCTTGAACTCCTTGAAGTGTTGTAAGCGGACAAAGCTAGACAATTCCGCAAGCAATCGAGTTGAGCAACGTGCGCACAAACGCGAGCAACTGCAAACTGGTGTTAACACTACATAGAAGCAATAAGAGGTTACTATGCAACTCTGCTGAGGCAAACCTCACGACAACTATTCAGTTGAAAAATAATATATTGCACAGGTTTATTTATTAAGCAAACGAGCTGCAAAAGCGGAATGTTGAGGCTAAAAGAATACAAGCAAGCAAGCGTATTAAACCAAACAGCGGTCATAGCAAACACGATCATAGGCGTAGGAACCGGGGGGCTGGACAAGCGTTGCTAAGTTTAATGTTTTTTCCCCAATTGTATTAGTACGAAAATAGAGGCTATGAGAGAAGCTACTTAAGGTGATCTACCTACGGGCTTCATCTACACGAGATTTTACAAACGGGTGTAGCCTGAAGTGTTAGCCAACCTCTAAAACCCTTGCCACGCGAGTGTTAGATTTGTTCCCAGACCCTAGTCCCCTACTGTCACTACTAGACGCAAAAAATGGCGTCACCTGGTAAGAGACAGTAGGCAACTCTTGGATTCATTTGAACTATGCTCGCTGTGATGAAAAAGTTTGCTCAAATTGCTGCAAATTGTCTTTCCGAGCTTCTAGATTTCAAAATTTTCCGGGAGACGACCCGCGAACGCCATTAAAATGCGGTCACTGATTACCTACTTGTCGACTTCAGCCCCCCTCCCCCCCGCCCCCAACTTTAAATCCGTTCCTACGCCTATGCATGCACGATGAACCCATTCATCGCACCAAAGATGACAATCTCAGCAAACACGACCAATCATAACACACGGTAAACACAGCAAGTTCAGTCCACAACAACGCTAATATATCGGCAATCTGATATAGATATAACTGACCCTTCCATATCACGGGACTCTCCAGTATATTAAGCCTTGTTCAGTTCGGCTATAAATGTCCTTTAATCCGTGCAGTCTAATTTCGTGTAAATTAAGAAAGTCGAAGGATTAAACGAATCGCTCCGTTTTCGTGAGCTGGGATTTTTGGACCTGGGAATTGTCATAAAAGTCAACAAAATATGTTTCCATTCGGTTCTTGGATTTTAATAAAGACAGCAAACTCGGAAAACCCTAAAATAATTGGATAACAAATACCTAAAAAATACTTTTCTCTTCGTTGTACAGCTTTGTTAAATCGTTCCACGGAATTTATCTCGCTGTACTTTGAAAATTTACAATTTCCTGCACCTCAGAAGCGTGTGGGGATTTGCTTGGTAAATACGTACAGGTTTTGTGATTGGCTATATGGAACAAAAGTGGTTAGGGTTAGGACATTGGTTTCTATTGTTTTATTGTTTTAATCAACCAATCACAAAACTTGATAGTATAGGTAGGTGGCGACCCGATTTTCTGCGTATCCCATTTCTCTTGCTCGTCCATACTGAAGTACACTGAATAACCTAATCAAGTGTTTATGAAATGAAAAATGGAACATTCCATATTGTTTTTCCTTCATAAGTATGCTTTGAATAATGAAGAATCTATATTTATCGTTTGCCGTCTTGTCTTGATGTAAGTATTTGGAATTTTAGCGTGATGACGTCACTAGTTATACAACCTTAAAAATTCTGCATATGATGTCATTGGATACATCATAGTCACTAGAATTATATTGTCTGGAAACGCGGCCAAAGTCTTTGTTCTATGTTTTTGTTCAGTTTGTGCACTTCCACGGACTGACCACATTGTATTTTCTGTATAATGAAGCAGTTATCCAATAGCAACGTTTGGGTTTAATGTTGTTTAAATATTAATAAACCTAAAACAAACGATTTGTGCACCTTCAGGTCCCCCCTCAACATGAATCACAGTTCGATTGCTAGCCCCTTTGATGTTTGCCGCGTTTCCAGACCATGTATTTCCATTGACTATGATTACATCCACGCACATGCACCTGCATTTCAAGTGATTTCATCACATAATCTCAAGGATATCAAAGCGTTTTCAATAAGTTATGCATTGTGATGTCATAAGTATGATCAAATGATCATTGATTGCATAATATTAAACAAATCTTAATATCTCAAGAGTGAAATGAGATATGAAAAAGTTGTAAATGGTTAATCTTAGTTTCAAGAGTTCTTTCAAACAAAAGTGTTATTTTACAACTGAATTTTTCATTGCATTGGCACTTTAATCAGTGAAATATTAAAGCATCGATATTTTGCAAAGTATGACTAGGTCGGTACCAAAACGTGACAGCAATATAAGTATTTTATTGAGTATACTATGAATAATATTGGCATTTACACTGATATTGATATTTTGCGAGTGTGAAAATTTTCAAAAAAAAGTCCCAACCGAGACCAGTTGCGAAAATGCAACTCGAAGACCTTCGGTGAGAATTGAACTCACGCGGCACGCCTCCGCGAATCTAATCACAAAATATCATTTTCATGATCTATGAACACCTGTTACAAACTTTTACTAGGTTGTGAGTTTTACACAACATTAGGCCACATAAAAAAAATTACTTGATTCTCGTCACCGCCCGACCTTATTTTGAAGCCTGCGTACAAATGTTTTTTATTTTGTTATAAAATATAAATGTGCCGCCCGACCGAAAATCTAAAGAAAGTTAATTATTTTATATTTTATATTGGATTTTTGATATTCCAAGTCGAGAATTATTGCAATTTCTGCAGGCAAACAGCCGAATTTTACAGCACTATCAAACTGTTCTAAATATATTAAAATTATTTATTCGTAAATCTGATATATAAAACAGGATATTTTTGGTATTTATATTTTTTGTATAATATTCTTTAAATCCAAATCGAGGGAAATTTGAAGATCGCTTTGGATTTACACACGGAAGAGGAGTTAAAAGAATATCTAAACTGGCTTTAGCAATTTGAAAGTTTCAACTTTTACCGTTTGGGCTGTACTGTGTACACTACCGTAACTTCAAGATAAGAATATTTCGGAAAACAAGGAAATATAAAAACACCTCCCGCTCCAATTTCAAAATTTTCAGGAATATTTTTTAGATTTTGATATAAAATATAAAATATAAACCGCCCGCCGCCTCGACGTTTTCAAAATGTAGTGATGAGAATCAAGTAATTTATTTTATGTGGCCTTATACTAATACGAAAAACAGCAGTATTTGTCAACGTTATTCATCTCATTCACTTACACAAGCTTGGGACCCAGTTTGTTACCATGGTGACTGAACAAAGCAGTTTAACCATTTGATCACTGTGGTGGTTGTACTGAAACCATGTTTCGTTACTTTCCTAACAATACTCTGTGAAATATCGATGATTTAACGCTAAAATATTCGCGCTAAAATTTCAAACGCTTAATCAAGACAACGGCAAACGATAAATAAAAAAATTGAATGGGATTCTTCATTATTCAAAAAAATACTTTGGAAAAACATTATTGAGTGTCGTTTTATTTTCGTTTCATAATCACTTTAAACTAAAAATCGTTTTAGGTATGTCTACCACTGTTGCATTATTTTTTCGACGTCGATATTGAACCTGGCACTACACCTCTTGGTCACTCAAAGGACGGAATGCGAGAATTGACAATGCCTGTAACGCCTGTGGCTGGCAAGCAAGCAAACTTTATCCCTTCTGCAAGTCCTGCGACTGGCAAACCAAAGTCAAACACGATTAAAAAAAGTGTTGTTTTTAACAAAGCGAAATTCCCAGATGCCTTCGTAAAACAAGTCCTGCTGCTTGGGTGCGAAATGCTTATGGAGATTCTTGCAGTAGATAAGACAGAGGTCAAGAAAAGCAAGCGTTTAACTGGTATTTATTATACTTTTTATAGTGTGCATAGCGCCTCTTTTTTAGCAAGAAAACCTCTTTCATTCCGTCTCCGTTCTAAAACGAGACCTGGAATAAGAAATTTCATCTGATACTATAAGCATTATACACAGTAATAAAATGACTGAAGAAATGTTTCTATCATCACAGACGTTGTGTTAACTGTATGCATGCTGTTCTTGTTTATCTATCCGGTTATTTTGCTGCATTAAATCAGCGGTTAGTGTTCGAACTTTAACCATCCAAGATGGTTAAAACAAAGTCACTGATATCTGTTCCCCATTAAATTCCATAACGTACTAGTCTTTCCCGTAATGGACCCTTTCCGTAATTGACATTTTCCAGTGACATATGTTCATTAGTCTCAAAAATATTTTTGCACAACGACTTGTAATAGCCCTTTAAGCGGTTCCTATTAATAGCTCAAAATGCGGAAAAACAAACCAAATTTCTTCTAGCTAGCAGCGGTAGTTCTCTCACATTTCTCTTCTTCCACCATAGCAATGATCATCGATGACAGTCATCGATGACCTTCGCCGTTGCAGACTTCTTCGCCGATAGGTTTTTTGCAAAGGCTGCAATGGCAAGATCGTGAAGCTCTTTTTTGAAGCGTCGATGCGGTTCCGTTTTCGCGAAGATAACATGATATCAAAAACTTGGCTCATTATCGTTGAATATCACAGTTTGTTATTGCGTAGTGCCGATCTTTGATTGACATTTCGTGGGGTTATTTCGGTTTTCCGGTTTTTCGCTCGAAGCAACATCGATAAAATCGGTTTCGGTTTATCGATTAACCGCCTCACCTCGTTAGATATATGAAAGGTGTATAACATAAAAATGCACGATAATCTCATTTCCAACCTAGAGTGGGAGCCCTTGTCTGTAGTGCAGGGTATTCAAATTTGGAAAAATGTTGAAAAAGAAAATAGCTCATTTGCAATAATTTATGAGATAAATTTGGTATGTTTGTCCGCATTTTGAGCGATTAATAGCAGCCAGACGCTACGCTATTGTAAGGTGATGATGAGGCGTACTGAATCTCTCAGGACAATTCTGATTTTTTTTCTGAATGAGAAATTGAAAACTTCCAAGTCAGTAACAAACATGTTCTTTCTGAAAATCTATTACAAATTGCAGCGCACTCATAGACAGAACATTTGCAAACTGACACGTATACTCTAAATTTAAATTTCGCACATCGGTAGATCAGCGATGATTTTACAGTGTTCCTGTTGATATAATTCTAACTTCTAGTTTTTCCCTTTCTCAGAACACTTAGAGGCGCCCATCTTACACCCGTCGTTTTTTCAAGAGAATGAAATATTTTTCTTGGCTGTTGTAAAATCAGCATTGCGTTCATGTGCGAACAATATGGAAGGTACGTAGGCCCCAGTTACATGACACCGGCTTACCTCTTATTATAATAATAATAATAATAATAATAATAATAATAATAATAATAATAATAATAATAATAATAATAATAATATATAAGACGTATTAGGAGCATTATACAATAGTCTCAGTGCTCTTACAACAATATATTCTTAATGTTACTTATAAAACTAATTACAGTTTCATTATAAGATAAAGCCTACTACATATATTACCACTATGAACAAAAACTATTAATTTTAAAAAAGAAAAGTCTTAAGTAGTGACTTAAATACATATTAATGCTTCTAATTTCATGTGGTAATGAGTTCCACAGTTTTGGTGCGGCAACTGAGAATGTTCTGTCTCCATGAGTCACCGTTTTGGATTTTGGCTCAAGTAGCAGATTTCGGTTAGATGATTTTCGGTCATCTTATACGGGGTTACCTAGCCAAAAACTAATCTTGACATGTTTTTGTGGTAATAAATTATTTTACGTGAATTCGAAGAAAATCTCATTTTTTAGTATGTATAGCACTTTGCATTGGATTTTTCATCGGTGGTAAAGATTTAGAAGATATGAGTGCGAAATATTTATATAACCTTGTATTTACCATATAATAACCATATATTTACCAAGATTGTTGCTAAAATACAGCAGACACAGTACGGCTATCCAAAGTTATTTGTAAATATGCTGCTAAACGTTAATATGGACTGAAAAATTTTGCGTAGTGGGATTGCTTCGGTGTCGTATAGACAGAACACCTATTCGCTATGAAAGATAATCCGATACGAAAGTAGTCAGGTATTGTGTAACTGAGCCCTGAATCCCTTATAGCTACAATAGACTCCAAAATAAGGCAATATATAGACTGAATGTAATCGAGCGACTTTTATGCAATATGACATTAGACCTAATGTAATCGAGCGACTGTAATAGACTTAATGTAATCGAGCGACTTTTAGGCATGTTGTTTTTGGATTTCTCTCGTTTTTTCTGATAATTTTGAAAGCCTTTTGAGACGAAACAAAAATTTCAGTATTCGTAGAGTTTGATGTACTATTTAAAAAATGAGCAGTATGAGTATATACAAGTTTTCCCTAACATAAATTTATGTCAGATATACAAGATTAGTGTATACTAGTTCTTTTTACTGCAGATTCTGTGGCACTTTCGATATGGACCAACATCGTAAATCGGATCGTTGCTTTGCTTCAAAACGGTAAGACCAAGTTTACAGGTAATTTTGTTGAAATTTCTGGGGATTCCCAGTTGCTTAAAGTGTTACTACGATCAAATTTTTACCTATCGATATTTTTACGTATTTATAAAGCAGAGCTGCTGAATAATACTCAGTTGAAACCGTTTTGCGATTCGTAGAAAGCAAGTATTATTTATCTGACTCCGAATCTGGAGTTATGTCCGCCATTAATCGATCATGTTCCTAACCAGCGTAAGGAAGTGACGTCGGACTCTCAACGCAAAGACGCCACATGGGTAATTCTTCAAGTAAATCCAGTGATCAAGGTCCTTTTTCCAAATTTTTCATCTGAAAGGCTGGAAATTTCATCTACTTTTCGAAGAAAACAAGTAACCTCGACTGAAATTCAGGCGTAGCATTGAGAGTCTGCGGGTTCACTTGGAACACGTTCTTAGTATAATGGTGGCCTAAATAGTAGTGATCTCAGAGCTCAAAATATTTACTTCAAAATACCATGTTTTAGTTGTTTTTTACATCGATGATCACTTTCGACCCTGAAAAACTATTCTATATGCTAAAGAAAATCTAAAAAATAGGGGTGAATTTTCATCGTAGTACCACTTTAACTGATTTATACGAAGAGGATGACGCACACAGGTGGACTAATATTTTACAATCTATTCCTGTTGTGCATCTGTACACGTCATCAGGAACTCTAACCGAGCATTCAGAATTCTCCAAGAATGGGTTAGCAATGCCATACTTTAAGAGTTTATATATAGCTCCAATACTATGCACCAGATATTTGACATTCACTTGACATTTTCAATGAACGCTCCTGCAGTGCTTCTTTGTTCATTTGAGCCAAAAAATGCTAGCGATTGTTTACTTCATATACGTACATGTACGGTCCAACACGATCGCCGAGGAGCGAGTTCTATGCAATAAAAGAGATCCGTTGTTTCACACCGCAGACCGAACAAGTGAGGTCAATAAGTAGTTTATTTTTGGCCTCGCTAAAATCAACACAAATGAGAAATGTAAACACCACGATAAAACTCGCATCGTTTGGATCCAAGAAAACACAAAAGAGAAATCAGAAAAATCGCCTCTACAGCTCTACTTCGCATTTTTGTCAAACATTTATCATTCAATCAAGTTTTCAAGCTTCCCGTCATGAGCTGGCGAATGCCACTCGCGAACTAATCAGATTGCAGGATTTATGTACATTTAAATGATAAATGTACATTTTGTTATGAGAGGAAGGGAAATGGCTAAAATGCATCACTCAAAAGGACCTTTCTGTTTTTGTCTGGTCTCTAATTTTGGTTAGGTTAGGGTTGACTACGGTTAGGTTTAAGGTTAGGATCAAGGTTAGGGTTAGGATTATTTAGGGTTAGGATAAAAGTTACTTCGGGTTAGCCAATCAGATGGCTTCCCATGGGAAGTGATCCCAAAAACAATTTCTGCAATCCCGGCATATCAATAGCGTCCACGCCCCATTAAATCGCGATGACGGTGTTTTATTACCAGAAGCGTATTTGCATCTTGTTAATAGATAACGTCATCATCGGTTCTATGAGGGTATAAATACGGATCCTAACTTTACAACGATCACCCACGATGAAGACACTAGATTGAAGTGTCGAAACGTTAGGTCATGGACAGTAACTTTTAAAGTTACGTTCAAAAAATGTTTTAAAGCCAGAGTAGCGTCAAACTACTATATGTCTGATTTATCACCTGGTTGCGTTTAAATACATATACAGTGCACATAGTTTTCTCTCTTCCTCTCCGACAAGGCTAAAGGGATGACTCAAAAGGACCATCCAGAACTAGTCTAATCGTAACCCTAACCCCCGCCACATGTACATGTACACCCCTGAAGGCACTCTCCAACGTGAGAGAGAATGCTTGTGGGCTGCACATGCGCAGTCAAGGTCCCAACAATAGTGATCCCAAAAAATAATTTTTCCCGCGGATTAGTGGTAATAATTTTGGAATTTTCCCACGCAATCTCATGGTTGGTTACGCACGCATGCTCCGACAAAGCAGAATTTTCTTTGAAAGAAGAATTTTCTTTTTCTTTGAAAAGAACGCGTACGAAACTGACGTTTGGTCTGACCGAAGTACCCTGATAACAGTCTGCACGGAATGGAATAAATAGCGTCTTTCCTCTGTTCCTTCGCAATACGATCCTTTGAGTAACTTTTACAAGATTCTTTGAATTGGTTCCATAATTTCTTGAATATACGGAAAACCCTGGTTGTGTAACTGTAGGTTTTAAACCGTTTTTTTAGAAAATCATTAGGATAGTTATTCGCCTATAAAGTGTCGAATACATGTTTTCGCTCACTTTCCCTTGCCTCACTTTCCCTTTCCTTTTAATAAATAACGTCATCATCGCTTCTATGAAGGTATAAATAGGTATCCTAACCTTACAACGATCACCCCTGATGAAGACAGTAGACTGGAGTGTCGAAACGTTGGGTCATGGACAGTAATTTTTAAAGTTACGTTCAAAAAACTTTTTAAAGCCAGAGTAGCGTCAAATTATGTCTGTATGTATTTACGTATGACGCTATTGTTATCCCGTATAGGTGACAAAAAAGATATCGATGACGTCATGACTCCGTTGTTTTTTGCTGTTCATGAGATAATGACCAGCTCAGCTCTTTCTCCTTCCTTGGTTTTGGTAAGCATTTAATCGTATTGAAAGCATGGCTCACGAGGTACCCAGCTACAGTAGGGCCACCACAAATATTATATATAAATATTCCCCACCAAAACCACAGAATAAGTATTGAGCAGAAGGTCCACTCGCGTCGGAACCTTTGAAGTTTTTGTCCTCGCGCATGTCGCTCCGCGCATACCGGCCGCCATGTTGAAAGCAAGTAAAGCCAGGTGAACAGTAATTAATATGGCGAAAAACGGGTTTGGTCATTTGAACGGCTATATCTCAAAATTTTGCACGCCGATTTTCTTTCCACGGCTAGTACGTCTAAAGCAAAGGTAGGTGATCAATTTTATTGTGGTTAGAAGGCAATTTAACAAATGTTAAACGGGTAATTTTCGCGATTTTATATTTGACAACTCGGTCTGTCCTCGAGTTTTTCAAATTGTCTGTAGCCTATATTTTTACAAATCCCATATTTTCTTTTATTGTTACTTGTTTTTTAGACAACTTAGTGGAGTTATTTACATTTGATATATTCGATATTAGATCAAACCAAAGTTTTTCTGTTCGGCATTTATAAATTTAAATTTAACTGTAATAATTCAGATGACTCAGTCTCAGATATATTTTCTAGAGCACATGCTTGAAAGTTGAAATCATCAGCTTTGTTATAATAACACTGGTTGTCAGGCTTCTCTACAGTATTTGACAATGCTGTTCCCATTTCCTTTGTTGATTTATAGTAATTATTTTAAAGATGTGCCACCTTCACATACTTTCTTTCCTTTCTTTTAGTAGAGGAAAGGTCACCGTTTGCAAATTTCAAACAATAATAAATTCGCATTCTCAAAAACAACTTCGAGAGGGAATTATTCACAGCACAGGAATATTTATACATTCTTCAATAGCTCCAGGATATGGCCTTCAACACATGAGCTCTTGGTGAAAATGGAGAAGTGTTGACAAAAATATCTTCCAGCTGAATGATGAGGTCTAGATTGTCTGAGACCAGGGCTTATTTGCAAGTTGAGCAACGGTGGATCTTCATACATTTATGGAACAAGTAACCAGAAACATAAGCAATGGAATTTTCTTTGATGTTTGACATTTGTCTCCCTATAAATAATCAGTTTACCCAATATCCAAGGTTTGAGGAGATATGGAAACCAGTGTTGTTGCATTTGATGTTTCTACATCCCACTGTATAGAGATCTAGACATTTTTTGTAATCACTTTGCCTGAAGATGACTTTGAAATAAAGTTGAAATATTACAATTTCACATTAGTCTTGTCTTGACTCAAATCTTGGGTTTTCAGGATGTCATTATTTTTTGGAACATGCTTTGTTTTATAGTGTTTGTGTAAACTGGGCAAGAAGGTCATCCAAGTCTTCTGCACAATTCCCAGCTGAAGAAGTGGGAAAAGAACTGAAAAACAATTTCTTAAATGTCCGAGTGAATTATACTGCTGTTGGGTTATCATTGTTCCCTCCCTGTTGTATAAAACGTTTGTGGCTGATCACTCCCCTCTTTTGACACCAAGTTATAATAAGCAGTCTTTCTTTGAAGTCCTACTTTTTAACCCCTGAGTTCCCATCTGTGTTATGATATCCTGCCTTTTTTAAACCCAAATGACAGACTCCTTTTAATGAACTCTTCTAAAACACCTCCCTTTTTATTTTCAATCTTCTAACTTTAGTTAATATGCTGTCACAGTTCTAATTGTAACTAATCAGTGTCTCAACATTGTACTTTTAAACATTTTGATTAAACATTAAGACATACAAAAATAATGCTTTCATTGATATTTAAAACAATCTGCAGCAACATATAATTATTATCTTTATCATTTGTCAAAACATGCACTAAATCACAATAAATGCCTTGGACAGTTTGGTCAGTTTCTTATTGTGAGTTGAAATCCAGTAACAACAATACAGTCAAATATGTCAGTATACATACAGCAGACAAATATGGTCCATTATGTGTAATCTTAGTGAAACTTAATGGTCTGAATTTGGAGCATTTGAGAGTGTTTCATTAAAATTCCCATCAACTTGTCTCTTGAAGAATGCTTGCTTTCAATTCAATGAACTGTTAAATCCAGATAAAGTTCAAACATAACATCAACTAAAATGAAGAATAAAAAACGCATATATTATAATAATCTAAAACTTTAAAAAATATGGCAAGGTAGGCAAACAAGACAGTAAAAAGCCTAATTGTCCATACACAAATATGTATTTACAGGCATTATAGGCATAAGAGTAAAAACGCTATAAGAACTCGGCAAACATAAAACAGAGAAGAAGGATGAAATCGCATGTATCTGGTATTATTAATGACTGAATTGAACTGAATTTTAAGGAACGCTGCGAGGCAATTCTATTATTAAACTTGGTGTATATTTTAGGCAACGTTGAAGTGTTGAACGACCATATCTTGAAGGTATAATTTTTAAAAACAAGGGAAATCTACACACAGTACAGTCGTGACATTAGGATTTTAACTGACATGCACAAATACTAATGAATAAAACTGTTATTGAGAAAAGTTTATCTCGACTTGACATACCGTAGATTCATTGTGTCATGACCGAAATCATCACTCAGAACTAGCTAAATTCCACACAAAAAAAATGTGTATGTACCTTGTAACCACAAGTAAATTAATCTCTTACCTTCCATTTATAATATATCAGAGTAAAATGAAAATCGCCGTAATAGTTTTCCAGCTAGAGCCGTTTTAGTGACCCAACTTCGTTTTTCGCCATGTTGTTCCTTGTTGAGACGCTGGAGTTTACTTGCTTTCAACATGGCGGCGCAACGCATGCGCACTAAAAAAACGAGGACACCGCGTACCCCGAGTGGACCTTCTGCTCAATACTTATTCTGTGCCAAAACTCTTAGAGCTTTCGCTAATTTTCTGTGCAATCGGTTACTATCGCATGTCAAAAATACTCAAACATTAAGCTCTTAAAAATAATACGAGCTCTGTTTTAGTCTATAACTATATTTTATATATTTTCCAGATATTTTTCGTAGATCAACTTTGTATAATGTGTATACAGTATTTGCTTAGAATGTAGTCTTACTTTTTGGACATAATTAAGGTTTTTATACATAAGGAAGGGACCACACCCATATAGACTACATGTTCTAAGGATTTATGGTGAAGGAAAATTTCGAGTGTCTGCGATGCTAGTGCAGTGCTCTGACCACTGAGCTACGGAGCCCGTTGCCGAGAGCCTAGTCACGAGTTACACTAAACTATTTTTATTTTCAAATAAACACTCGACATTGCAAACCACTGTCGTGCTATCACGGTCGAAAATTATTGAAACATCTGATACCCTTTGATATCGTTTAGCTCGCCACCTCTGTCAACCCCCCGCCCGCACTATTTTGTATTATGTTACTGAAACAAAACACCTCTCTTGAGAAATGTTACTTGGACGACTAGCTTTTTTAGCTGTCGTGCATGAATCCAAGTTTAATTAATGTTTTATAGACCTCTTTCATAATGGCTGCCATTTAAAATATTCGTTTATGTGCATATAAATTGGGATTAAGTTAGGAAGCAATGATTGTTTTGAATTGCCGACACACCAACGAGGCACCCCAAAGGCTAATTAAGATGCACATAAAGGAATATTTAAATTGGTCGCCATTATGAAATAGGTTTATTTCAAGTGCAAAAATATATTA
The DNA here is from genome assembly GCA_035772405.1 of Chrysogorgia sp. JL179-B06. Classification (NCBI taxonomy): domain Eukaryota; kingdom Metazoa; phylum Cnidaria; class Anthozoa; order Scleralcyonacea; family Chrysogorgiidae; genus Chrysogorgia; species Chrysogorgia sp. JL179-B06. Next base: position 6,185,358 of record JAYKKM010000035.1, on the reverse strand, counting down.
CAAATATCATTCGCTTTTACTATTTAGAAATTTCTGGACGTTCTGATGAAACTTCCAACCAAATGTCTCCTGCATCCATTTTCCGCGCTGTCTTCAGTTTGCTCCCAAGGAAAGCCAATATTTCTGCTCGCAGATATCTTATTTAGCCAATTGTCATCTTTCAAGGGGTCTTACGTCGACGAAAGGTACTTCAAGTAATCTACAATGAGAGTGAGATGTCACATCGCTAGGTTTGACAGTCACTGAACGTTCAGCAGTTCAGGCTGGGACGTTATCACGAAAATTTCTGAACTGTTCTCACGAGGCCGAATGACGATGAAGTATTTTGAAATATGTGCAATAAACCGAAATCTAACCTAATACTTAACAATTAGACAACGAGCCCGAGTTGTCTATGAATAGTCTACGAGTTGTCTATCTGCTCATAGACAACGAGGGCGAGTTATCTAAATGTTTTAGTATCAACCATAAACAACCTTTCTTTAAAGTCTTATCAAACATTGTTCCAAATTTTCAGATAGTTTCACTTTTTTGTTTGTAGAAGTCTCCCCCATTCAAAATGTAGATTGTAGAGTAGCTCGATGGCACATGATAAACAATTGCTCACAAAAAAACAAGATTGTAATTAAGTAGAGTGCTGCGTAGACAATGTTTTGGATATATAGCAAAGTGAAAAGGTGGTAAACTGCCAAGATTTTTAGTAACGAAATACTGACGTTTCGAGCGCGTCACAAGTAGAAAGTAGCCAATCAAATACACGGGAGATAAACAAACTAATAATTAATGAGATGCGAAAAGTTAGCAAGTGATTTAACTTTTCGCATCTCATTAATTATTAGTTTGTTTATCTCCCATGCATTTGATTGGCACTTTCTACTTCTGACACCCTTTTGACATACATATATAAGCCCTATTTATTTTATCTCGTCTTACTCTGATGAAGGGCTCCACTCGAAACGTCAGTATTTCGTTACTAAAAATATTGGCAATTTACCACCGCTATATTCCAAAACACTTCATTATCATTCAGCCTCGTACGGACGTCGTTCAGTAATTTTCATGTTAACGTCACAATATGCACATTGAGTGACTCCCAGTTTAAGATAAAGTAATTGAGATAAAGTAATTGGGGAACAATAATTGAAGGTCAGTAATTGAAGGACAGTAATTGACGGACAGTAATTGAAGGACAGTAATTGACGGACAGTAATTGACGGACAGTAATTGACGGACAGTAATTGACGGGCAGTAATTGACGGACAGTAATTGACGGACAGTAATTGACGGACAGTAATTGACGGACAGTAATTGACGGACAGTAATTGACGGACAGTAATTGACGCGCGGTAATTGACGGACAGTAATTGACGGACAGTAATTGACGGACAGTAATTGACGGACAGTAATTGACGGACAGTAATTGACGGACAGTAATTGACGCGCGGTAATTGACGGACAGTAATTGACGGACAGTAATTGACGGACAGTAATTGACGCGCGGTAATTGACGCACAGTAATTGACGCACAGTAATTGACGCACAGTAATTGACGCGCGGTAATTGACGGACAGTAATTGACGGGCAGTAATTGACGCGCGGTAATTGACGGACAGTAATTGACGCGCGGTAATTGACGGACAGCAATTGACGGACAGTAATTGACGGACAGTAATTGACGCGCGGTAATTGACGGACAGTAATTGACGGACAGTAATTGATGGACAGTAATTGACGGACAGTAATTGACGGACAGTAATTAATTGATGGACAGTAATTGACGGACAGTAATTGACGCGCGGTAAATCACGTTCAGTAATTGACGGACAGTAATTGACGGACAGTAATTGACGGACAGTAATTGACGGACAGTAATTGACGCGCGGTAATTGACGGACAGTAATTGACGGGCAGTAATTGACGGACAGTAATTGACGGACAGTAATTGACGCGCGGTAATTGACGCGCGGTAATTGACGGACAGTAATTGACGCGCGGTAATTGACGGACAGTAATTGACGGACAGTAATTGACGGACAGTAATTGACGGACAGTAATTGACGGACAGTAATTGACGGACAGTAATTGACGCGCGGTAATTGACGGAAAGTAATTGACGGACAGTAATTGACGCGCGGTAATTGACGGACAGTAATTGACGCGCGGTAATTGACGGACAGTAATTGAGGGACAGTAATTGACGCGCGGTAATTGACGCGCGGTAATTGACGCGCGGTAATTGACGCGCGGTAATTGACGCGCGGTAATTGACGCGCGGTAATTGACGCGCGGTAATTGACGCGCGGTAATTGACGCGCGGTAATTGACGGACAGTACAGATTCACGGACAGTACAGATTCACGGACAGTACAGATTCACGGACAGTACAGATTCACGGACAGTACAGATTCACGGACAGTACAGATTCACGGACAGTACAGATTCACGGACAGTACAGATTCACGGACAGTACAGATTCACGGACAGTAATTAAGGGACAGTAATTGACGTACAGTAATTAAGGGACAGTAATTAAGGGACAGTAATTGAGTTCAAACTATTTGCTTTGACACCGACATTTCCCCGCTATTCTTTAGGTTCCATATTGTGTTCGAAAGTTTGATTGATGCTGGTTTAGAAGCCCCGGTGGCGAAATTAACCAATGTCAGTAATGTGTGGTTGTCTTTGGAGGGATTATTGAGGTTCGTTGGTCGTCTAAACTATAATATACATAGTTCAGTTTTAGAACATTTAAAATACTTTTAAACTGAAAAAAATATATATGTTGTTGTGTTCATGACAAACATGAAGTTATTATACGCGCGGTATATGTTGTGAGTTTAAATTTGTTCTCGCGAGTGAAAGTAAACCATACCGGGTGAGCGAAAAATTGCTCAACCACGGCTGGGAGTCGAATCCCGCGACCTCCGTGTTACTAGAACGGCGTTCTACCGACTGAGCTTACATGGTCAAGCCGGGAACGATTGCGATATTAAGTGTATTTAAGTGACATCATCAGAAGCAACTGCTTCCGTCAAATGCCACGCAAGCCAACTGGCTTTTCTATAGAAAAGCCAAATATTCAGAGGAACGTTTTTCTTTATTGAACCATCTCAACGAATTTTTTTGTTCAGACAAAATTCTGAAGCTGTTTTAAACTCAACGAGAAACCGTTCTTACGTGACAATATTACGCATGACGGAAGTATATGTGGCGGATGTTCGTATAGTAACACTGTCCGAGAAGAATATAAGGAAAATCGCACGAATATTTCTTGAAAGTTGAAACACAAATGTTGTTTTTCCTTAATTCTTCGTAAAAGAGCTACTCAACTAGGGAAACGGGTATTATAGCAAATAACCAAGTACATTTTCGTTTGTTTATAAGCTATATTCATTCAAATCAAATCCGCGTCAAACGTCTTGCTAACTCGTAGATAATTTCTCTTCGAAACACATAAAAAGGATATAACATGTTATTGGTTTTCAACATGTTTGCTGTTTATGACATTTATCACCCTATTTTTTCCTGATGTTTTAGTTCCATTGCGAATGTTGAAGACACGTGGAGGTTTTGGAGTAAAGTGACTGACTCAGTTAGTGATATTGTTACCAAGGTGAGGAAGTTTACCCGTTAAGCAATGTCTTATACGATATATAGTTGACAACATGGGTTGTATCTGAACCATCACATTTGGCAATTTGCCCATGCATTTAGTGGATTATTGAATGTGCAACCCGGTGAAGCTCGTGCATTTGTGATCTGCTGTTTGGAAACGGTGTTTTGATCTTGGGATACTCACCATTTGATTCTGAAATGCTAACCGGGAGAAAATGGTTCCTATAGATTCTTGTCTTAGATTGGATAAAACTGACGGAAAAGAACCTGTCAAATCTCTTGTTTACGAAGTTACACATTTAGGGCACCATAAGCGTATATTTATACACACTGTCGTGATTTGGTCGTTTGCGCGCTTGCATCAGGCTGCATCGACACACGTATAAGAATATACGCTTCATCATAAGTTTAAAGTTGATCATCTAGGTGGTTGTGTGGATCGTTTTCACCTGACGTCATAGCCACCATATTGGTATACCTCGACTATATATTTTGTAGTAGCTTCTTTTGTTCGGTACACCGATATGGCCGCCATGCCCTTTGTATCTCTTGGGAGACTCGGTTTTGTTCTCGTAGCTGAAAACTATAGTCTTAATACGCTGTATACACGGATCGCGAATCTGAAAAAATGTGCGTATTTGGTGCATTATGGGATACTTTAGGTGAGTAAAATTCTGAGCTAGCGCTCCTATGTACCACTATGGTAAAAAAGGAATGACAGTAAAAACGCATAACACTTAAAAATTAAGTACTTCTAAAAATTGTTGACGTACTCAATTAAGTCAGTTGGCCGAAAAACCAACAGAATCGCCATTAACATTCTACTTCCGGTTGGCTAAGTAACAATATTCAAGTGTTTATCTTGTTCAAGTTTAATTACAATGTTTCTACGCATGTAACAAGAATCAAAGCGCTTTATTAAACATAAATCGTAGAAAACAACGAAAAATAACCATTTTTTAAACGTCCGTGATTAAGCAAAACCATGACCTTTACTCACATCTAGTATCCCACAATACAAAGTGCGGGTACATTTGTTGAGATTTGCGATCCGTGTGTTCAATAGACCTGTGTTATAATAGAAACAGAAATTTGGCGTCCGGTGACTGCAAGTCCTTCTGATTCATGTACTTGTGTATACTATCTTGATAGAGTTTGAAAGCACTCGCGTGTACCTGGTTTAACGTTCCTTCTGGCATTAATTTTCAACTTGTGCTTTTTTTACTTTGTGTAAATACGGACAACTATTTATCTTATTTATTATATAATAGACAGTGTTTTATTGATGGTTCCACCACTAATAAAACTGATAATCACACATGTGCGATTATTTATGGTAATCATGCATGTGTTGATTATCGTGTTTTAAAATGTTCGTAAAATCGCATTACATTCTTGTCTATTTTTGTTGATTATATAATAAACAGAAAAATACATGGATGCTTGGAAGTATGAAATATATTTCTCGTGTTGACCAGGATATCTCACTCGTTCGATATCCTGGTCAACACTCGAAGTAAATTTCATATTTCTGCACATCCATGTATCATTCTCTATTTATTACCTGATAATTCTATATATACCTCGTTAGAGCGCTGCAATAATTTTTATTAATAACATTAACTTCTGACATTAACTGTCCAATCCTCCATAATCTGTTTGTATTGTGTTTCATGCAAATAGAGATCGCGTCTTTTCTTGTTTCTCACGTGACAATTCATCTCAATCTTAGACCTCTGATGTTAATCAAGGCGATGTACTTGAACACGATTTCACATTGGCTATCTCCTTGCTTACGTTTCCATTCAAACAACTTTTTATTGGTGGACTACCTGGCGTAAGTTTCTTTTGTATTTCTTGGCATAATATTCCAGTGAAAACTACATCTTACAATTAAATATTAAGGGAAGAGAAACGTTGGGCAGTTGTGACGTCATTTCTGTCGAATATCGTAGACGGATGATCTGTACGGTTCCACTTGCATTGATGTCGGTATTGACTACTTTTGATATCATGCTCGTACAGCCTCATCGATTAACTGTTCATTTTTGTGGCTACCTCTAGCGGTAGTCATACTGTACAGTCGTCGTGTAATATTGCTTGCTTGTTAGCAACCGACCGAAGTTTAGCCCATCGTCAGTACAAAAAAACACTACATCTGATCTTAACTAAAAGTCAGTCTGACCTAAACATGGGCCAGCCTCGTGTAAATACATATACTATGTACAAAGCGTGTGTGCTCATAAACTGAAACTCTACAAAATATTTCTTATATAGCATGCACTGTTCACTATAAATAAATATTTGAAATGTGGGTGTAACATTAGAACTGTATCGAGGAAGAATCTAGTAGAATGACAGTTTTGGATTACAATGCCGTTTTTGTACTTTAATATTGATCTTATTTCATAAATACATGTAAGTATTACTTTCCAATGCGGATTGGAGTATGCTGGCAGTCAGACATGTTCGACTGCTCCCGAGTGCCAAAGCCACAACATTTTTAATTTTAGAGTCTCTGAAATGACATTTACTGCATTTTGAGGGAAGATTTAAGAGAGTTCTCAAGGTTATGAAATACCATATAAAATACTCAACAGACAACACATTTCAGGTTTATTTAAAAAAATGCGTTAAATCCGCATAAAAAAGTACGAATTGTACGGACCATTATACATGTATCTCGTATGTAAGAGTCAATTACCGAGAACCGAGGCATTAAGCCACATACTTAAGTAGTATACTGAAGTATAGGCTTAATGCCGAGGTTCGAGGTAATTAACTGACTTATTTAATAGTTGAGGAGGTTTCCTAACAAAACTTAGTATTTCATGTATCTCCCATCTTATTCTATTTTAATATAAGTACACGTATGCTTGTTCTTATATTAAAACATATCAATTATCGAATGTGGGAGGCCATGGTGTGTGGCAAACTGTAATAAATTCTGGATTTAGCCAACAGGTTTTGGAACAAAAGCTTATCTTTGTATCGTGTGGTTGCGCTGCCGCGACCAGCGTAGTCCACTTGAGATAGGCAAAGGCTTGCCTCTCCTTCTCGTTTGGGGGCGCTACCAGCGTACCCTTACTCGAGATGGTTGTGGCAGGGACCCGATGAATTTGGCAATTATATTGCTCATTATATATTCATAGGGATCCCTATGAATTTATAATGAGCAATATAATTGCCAAATTCTCGGTTTTTCTGGGGATATATTGGCTATAGACCTCTTTCATAATGGCGCCCAAATTAAATATTCTTTTATATTCATTTAAATTAGCCTTTCTGACCTCGTTCGTGTGTCTGTAATTCCAAAGAATCGTCGCTTTGTAACGAGGCCAGATAGGCTAATTTGCATGCATATAAAAGAATATTTAAACTGGCCGCCATTATGAAAGAGGTCTATACATCCCTATGGAGAACAAAGAAAACCGACTCAACTATTAAATAAAAACGAAATACTTACCTTGGATTGTTCAACACTCTCATCAACAAACATGTCTTACCAATGTTTCATGCATCATCGTACTCAGATTACATGGTTGTTTTTCATGCCTCTGCTCGTTATGGACTTTTTTATGTCCAAAGAGGGCTAACCATTGCTTTTGAGACCATCAAATAATGTGGAAGAAAATCCAGGCACCACCGTATAAGAAATTGTGTATTCAAAATTGTGTATTTTTCACCAATTATCAACAAAACTATAAACAAACTGCATCTACAGTGTATCAATTTAACAGCGGTATACGCATTGCGTGCCTAATTTTTACTTATGAATACGTTTGTTTTACAGGCAACTGCAAAAGAGCTGGATCGGAATCTAGCCAAATTCTTTCGGCTATTTTCTCGATGTGTATCTGTGGTACCTTCGGCTGAGGCAAACACCTGTATTGAAGAGTTATCAAACAGTCTGTGTGCAGTGGTTTCTCAAGAGAAGTGTAAAGTACGCAATTTACAAGTCACAGTAATATAGCATCAAGTAAATGCAGCAATTAGCGTTAGTAATTCGCATGAGTATTATGGTTAAAGTGTATATGACACGAAAATTAAGTTTGTCTTAAAATAATGAAGAATATCGACTTACTGCTTTTCCAAATTTCACTTAGTTCATGAGATATTCTCATTTATTTGATATGTAAATGTCATGGTCATCTTATTAAAAAAGCCTGTATATCATGGCAATTTTTTGACGAAATAACTCGAAAGGTTCCACGTTTAATGTTGTAGAATCGGCACATGCAATTTCTCAGTGATATCAAGTGGTTTCGTTAAATAACCACAAAGACATACTGGATTTCATGTGGATTTCATGCAGTGTGATGTCATAAGTATGACATTTACATATCAAATATTTTGACAAACTTATATATAGTAATTTATTATTTTAACTTTTTTGATACAGTATTATAGTGATTTATTATGCAGGACCTCCCTGAAAACCACGCGTGATGGGAGCTTCCTGTTAAAATATTACTTTAATAATAATAAAATAAATGAGAATATCTCAAGAACTAAGTAAAATATGGAAAAGTTGTAAATTGATATTCTTCATTATTGTAAGAGTGTAAGACATAGTACTTAATTTTCGTGTCATATATACTTTAAGGTTAGTGATTAAGGTTGTTATAAAGGTTAGCTTTCACTGTTTATCATCATTCGCGCTTATGGCCTATGTGACTGTAATCACTGCCATTGATCGCGCGAGTGGAGACACAGAGTGGCCAGGAGAAATTGACATCCTTTTATTCAACAAAATGACTAGATGATTGTTTCATATCCCCGTCTCAGCCCTCTTTCCCAAGTTGAATAGCAGCCCTCCCTTTTGTTAAAAAGCAGTTGCAACTTTGTTTTTCACGTTGAGACCCAAAACATTGTATGCATTAGCTTCAATAAATACTACCCTAATTTTCTTCGACGCCGTTGCACGAAACAATGCCTCCGAGTTGAGGTGGGCAATGAGATCGTAATGTATTTGCTGTTGCCATGAACCCTCCATTTCATATCGTTAATTTTCATTGGGACGAACGCGAAAAATGTCTATTAAGAACCACCTCATACGATGTCGCTGCAAAATAACGGTAAATATGTACCTAAAATGAACGGGTTTTGTGATTGGCTGTATGGAACAAAAGTGATTAGGGTTAGGACATTGGTTTCTTTGTGGTCGATTCTATTGTTTTATTGTTTTAATCAACCAATCACAAGACTTGTTCATATAGGTAGGTGACAACCCCAAAAATAACGACAGCGTTTCCGTGTGTTGATACAAAACCATCAAAATCCCAGATGACAGTTTAGAAAGCGTTCACATAAACCTCAAACTGAAAATGGCAGTTTTAGTTACTGTTTTGATGTGGGGGAGGTTCGGCATAAAGCTGGACGAAAAAGGTACAGTATTTGTGTTCAAACGACACCGGTAAGAGTTGCGTTGTCACATCGTTTTTAAGTCGCTCCATTTAAACGGACGTATCCCCACGATTTCGATACTTTACCGCGTGAACGCAACGGCTTTGTTGACTTTTTACGCCGTTTTCAACTCGCTCTGGCGTCGTGTGAACTTTTAAAAAACGTCTGTATGATTTTTATCCACTGTATAGGACGAATCATGCAATGTTCTTCAAGGCCTGAAGATTAATTACAAGAAACATTTAAATGATCTCGTAAAATCGTAAAATGTGTCTATAAATACTAGACGTTTCTAATTTCTTCGTCTCATTGTTTTCAGAATGTCCGGTTTCTGGATGGCATTTGCAATCTTATTAGTGTTATGACCGAGTGCTTTGATTTCTCCGTTGAGAATGTCACTCCATTACATGTATCGTCTGCAGACCGAGGTAGTATGACGGCAGCCATTAAATCAAAACCTGGAAACACACTTGGCAACTTGAAGGGCCTCGTAACACTCACCGCGAAAGTTCTTGGTGTTTCATACGAAGTGGATAAGGTGTGTGCCGGTCAGGGAAAGAGAAGAATGGGACGAGAAAGGTTGTCTGTCTCAGGCGAACAGCATTGAAATGTTTATTATTTCTATTGCGGCTCGTTCTCCTTTTGGGTATAATAAGGAGATTAAGCTTGACTTCTCCGATAGGAGTATCAGTGCTGATATTCTGCACTTAGCTTTCGCTTCTATTTAAATGCGATAAGTTTGCCAGTGCGAATACTGGAACATGCAGGGGGTCGATTTTAATCAACATCATGCACTTTCACAAGTTAGCTCATTAGGATGTTTAAGTTATATTTCCAATCCGATACGGATTTTAATTGGTATAGGTACTCAACATTTTAGTTAGTACCTATACCAACATACAATGGCTTTTTCATTTAGTAGTTCTTTATTCTTTTGTCATTTTATTCCATTGTTAAATCTTAAAATTACTTATTAGATGTAATATAAGTTAGATGGGATATAAAACCATTCGTCGATTGGAAAGACCTTTTTTGGCTGATTTGTGCTTTAAGGCAATGAAATTATGGACGTCTTTTTGGTAATATACATGCTTTACTTTGCTATGTAATAACGTTTATCAATAGTGAATGCGGTTAAACCATATAGTTAAGGTTAAACATATAATGATTTTTCATAGGATTCATCTGGGTCAATTGTGGTCACACCTGCTGTGATGGTGCTAGCTGGAGCACTGTCGAAATTCTTTGCTCATCTTACCGCCCCTCGGCATATCAAAGAGACGATTGGAGTTATTTCTAGGCCGCTGTCGTCGTTTATTTCTCATCACCAGTCAAGGTAAAAATAAAACACATAATTACGTTAATATCCGGTTCGAAGGACCGTATAGAAAAACTGCCCGAGGTCTCCGAAGGTATTTTGTATTTTTGGTATTTTGATGTAATTAATTATAATATTATTAACGAAGGAGCAAGGTTTTAGCAATTGAGTTTAAGACGCAAATAACGTGTGAATATAAAACCATACTAAGCACTTTATTACATAAGAATCTTTAACATTTTTAAATGCTGAAGGACAAGTACCAAAAGACTTTAGCTATAGAACAATGGTCAGTCTAAACCTTTCGTGGTGGAAAATTTAAAAACGTCCATAAAGAATATTCACTGGGTTAACTTTACCTTTTATCGATCGTCTAAAAGGATAATATAGACGTAAGAGAGATAAATTACGATATAGGTTAACTAACTGATGAAATATAAAATCAAGTATATATTTACACGATGTAATGCAACCCAAATATAAAGGACTAACTAATTAACAGTGAAACCCAAAGGCTGAGTTTTAAAGGCAGATTTAAATGATATTTACTGCTTATTGACCGAGCGTGAGGTCTGTACTAGTGAAATATCGCACCGACGTTTTTTATAGTACAGACCGAACAAGCGAGGTCAATAAGTAGTTTATTATATGACCAAAAATCTTGAGAACGTTCATAATAAACCGGTGACAAATAATGTATAAAAACATGTATTTTATTATTTTGAAATATGCATCAAACATGCAACTTTTATAAACAACAACCCCATTTATCTGACTTTTGAAACCTATATTTGGCTTCCTATAAGAAATTTAACTGGATTCCCTTGACAAAAACCTTAAAATTTCATTTTTATAAAATTGCCCTTTTTCTAATTTTTTTGTTTATAAAATTCCCCCTCTTGGCTAGCGGTCCGGAACGGCAAGTTCCAGACCGTCCAGGAACCAATCAAATTGCAGGATTTCCCGTTCCCGGACCGCTCACGAAAATAGTCGTGTAATAAAACATGTTATAGCCCAAATTTCAGTCGGAGCAACCATAATGAACACACCCTAGTAATCGTTCTTAATAGTTAATAGTAATAGTTCTTAATAGTTAATAGTAATAGTTCTTAGTGGGTTCTTAATCAATGTTCCACATGATGTAAGTCTATATATTGCGGAGCTAATCCATATAACAGTGAACCAGTTACGGGTTTTCAGCAGTGGTGTAACGTGACAAAAACGTAGGTGAGCCAGTGACAAGTGCAGCTGCGGCATTCTGAACTCGTTGAATTTTAGATATACAGTATGTGATATCAATTAAAAAGAAGGGCCTATTCATTGTGGCGTCAGTTTCGCATTTTCTTTTCGCTATTTACTAATTTTTGTTCTAATATTAGAAGTTGCTTGAACTTTCTGTTTACTTATTTTTCTCTCAACTGCAGTTTTGTCATCACATCTGAATGCCGCTCAGCAGAAACGAAATATTTTAATGCAAAGTTTTTCGTCAAGGTGATTATATACCACAATTATTTATTCAATATCCCAAAATAGATTTTCCACCATTACCACCGTCATATATGTAGTAAGTACTTAACCGCTGAACTCTCTCTCTATATATAACTCAGTGCTCAAAATGACCGGTCAACTTGATTTTAGCTCGGTCAAAATCTGTTTTTGACCGGTCATTAATACGCATACACTTACAGTGAAACAAATAATAACGAATTTGTTTCCAGACATCGCTTTTATTGTTTCATGTTTTAAACGCTCAAGACGTTAGCAATCACATTGTAAAAGTGAACAAGCAACGTTATCATCGTTGATTAGATGGTTGTCTAAAGTAAATAAAATGTTGTTCTTTTTTTTAATAACTTTATTTTTGGCTCTAAAGTAACTGATAATTGCATACACTATTAATACAAACATGTATATATGTACAGAGGATATATAAATCTAAGGTAATAATAAAGGGTAAATCTAATGTAATATGCCAAAAATTGGCAAAGCCCAAACAAATATGCCGAAGAGAAAAAACGATTTAAAATTCTATCGGAAGGCATACAAATGTGTCGACCGGTCAAAATGACCGGTCAAGAGGCATTTTTGGCCGGTCATTGTCCGTTGACCGGCCGTTATTTTGAGCCCTGTAACTTGAAGGATGACTTCCAAACAAAAAGTGAAGGCTGAAAGGGATGACTCAAAAGGACCTTCCCATTTTCAGGAATTAGTTTAATCCTAATCCCAATCCTAATCCTATAACCTTTACCCTAACTTTGGTCCTAACCTTAAACCTAACCCTAACCGGAGCTAACCCTAACCCAACAAAAACCAGACAAAAACAGAATGGTCCTTTTGCGTCACCCTTTTAGCCATTTTCCTTCTGAAACGTCAGTTTCAGGCCTCTACGCGGTCAACTTGGACGTCCGTTTCAGGGTCGGCGTTAGATCATTTAGAGTTAACGTACAATCCGCGTCTTTGGGACGATGTTTTTTAGTATATAGCCATAGAAAATACAGTCGGCGGTTAGGAAGACACTTGAGGCGCGGGGAGTTAGAAAACTGATTAGACGAGGGTTAGGGTTAGCATCTAAGTTGTTTTGGGATTAGTGGTTATTTGCATGGTTAAGTAGCGCTATGGTTATACTAAAAAACATTATCCCAAAGAAGCGCGGCTGTACGTTAACTCTATATGATCTAACGCCGACCCAGTTTCAGTCATTCCTGCGATCATTACCCGACAAGTTTTGTTTTGTTTTAAAGTGGTTTTCCGATGGAATTTCTGCTAATTTTTTACATAATCTCAAAGATATAATGGTGATTAGTAATCGTGCAGAGTTTCACTTCAAAATTCGTTGAAAGAAAGGTTATACTTTACGTGTGAAGTTTGTATTTTGGAGCGCCGCCATTAAAGTGGCCGAGTGCGAGAAGAATGAGTCGAGGAGAGCTTATGACGTCATAGCCTCAGCAACTACAAAAGGGTTGTTGTTGAGGCTATGACGTCATAAGCTCTCCTGGACTCATTCTTCTCGCACTCGGCCAATTTAATGGCGGCGCTCCAATATACAAACTTCACACGTAAAGTATAACCTTACGTTCAACGAATATTGAAGTGAAACTCTGCACGATTACTAATTACTATTATATCTTTGAGATTATGTTAAAAAAAATAGCAGAAATGTTTTCATCGGAGAACCACTTTAAAAAACTTAATTCAACAACAAAAAGAGCCGTAATTTGAATTTGTTTCTAACTTAGTAATGGCATGAAATAAATCGCAAAGGCCGTTTCGTCGTACAATATTTTGAACGTTATCTTGGTCAATATTTAACCGATTTCAATTCTGAAAACAGATTTGGAATTACCGACTCTAAATAAATAACATACGTACCTATTATATCACGCGAACGTGCATACCCTTCGTAAAAATCTGTTTATGTACTTAGAAATTAATCGGAACATTAATTTACCTGAACATGTCGGGACTTGCCGGTTGGTCCTACCATTTCACACACGCACGCACGCACGCACGCACGCACACACACAGGGTCGAGGGTAAATTCCAGCCGGAAGGCCTTAATGTTGCTTTTTCGCAACTATTTATTTTGAGCCAAGAAAGTACTGAACTGGTGACCTGGTAATGCAAATTATATGACCTTCCAGCTGGGAATTGAACCCGCTACCTCTCGATCTTTGGACCAGCTCAAGTAATATATTTCAGTACTCGCAAAAAATTTTCCTTTCCATTTACTACACTTCTATCTAAATATCCAAATCCCTGCCTGAACGAATAACAACATTTTTAAAGGTCTATATGTGCATATTAGTCAACATGTTTTGTATTGCATATAGATTCTAATTGTTTTACCTCTTTTCTCGTGCGTAGATTGACAAGTTGTGGACTGATATTTTGACGTGTCTTCAGAGCCGTTATACTGCAGCATTTGATTCTGAACTACTGGGAGCAATGAGTGAATTGTTGGTAAGTTAATCTCACCGGTTTATTATGCGACATTGATTCTTTCTGTTGCTTAGTTTTGGTATTTTTGGAGCTTGTTGTAATTGGATTTGATTGAAATATCGAGAGTTCCGTGACGCTGTAGGCGTAAATATGAAATAATGACCTGATTAAATCGAGGATAATACGTGGATGTGCGCATGCTCGGTGTTTATAATTTGTAATCCTGGTTACCGGTCTAGTCCGCTTTACGGGCGATTATATGAAGTTCCGGGGCTATTGCCAGTTTATTACACGTTTACACTGGCACGCCCCGCATCTTGAAAATATCCTCCTCTTCGAGTAACTGCTTGTTCAACGCTACTCGCAGTTGTAACTTGTCCGTTTGCCTAGCGCATAGACGTATAGACTGTGTTGCCATTGAAAACTAGGCCTATACCATTTGTATTTTTTTGTATTTTAACAACCGTAACATACTATTTTTCGTTAACATTCTTCGCATGTCACCATTAATGTTCAAAAACTAGTGTTTATCCTGCATGGTTAAAAAATATCTCGTATTCCCATTTATGATCTGATCGACTGGTTTAATGAGTACTTTTTGGTTTTGCTGAAACGTCCCAATTTTTCAAGGCAAAACTTTGTTTAAACTGTCTATAACCCTAATTTTATTTTAGTTTTCCAAGTAGTAGAGCCAAAATTAGCTGAATAGTTCTTTTACGGTGTTTTATTTGGTCCATTGGTTTCGAAGATGTAGACACTTTAAACACCGGAGTGCTCGCATAAAAGGGAAGTCTTCTAAAAAGGAAGTCGAAACAATGGAGTCTTTGAAATTTTAAAAATCAATTCAAACAATGGAGTCTCGAAACTATGGAGATTTTGTTCTTTTAATTACTTCTCATTTCTCTCTGTTTCCTGACCAATCACAGTAATTGAACTAATTATGATTGGCACGGTGAGCATCTCACCGCCAATATATGCAAGCACTCCGTGTTTAAGTATGCTATTAGTAAGAAAAAACCGCAAATTAAAGGGAACTGGAACGAGCAACGTGATGACGAGCTTAAGGGACGCCAATTTCCGAAATCGCATGCGATGAAGTGAAATTCCTTTCGTCAAGTCTGATTCGTTAGCACACCCAAGAACAACACATCTATCTGGAATTTTTTCGCTTCGATGACAGTGTTGGTTTCTGTTGTAGTGTTGTATACACTCACTGAGAAAATCCCGTCCCTTAAGCTACGTCACATCATGTGGGTACCAGGCTCTTTGCGATTTGCGATTTCTTGCGGAATATCCAAAATAGCGATTTCTTGCATTTTTGGAAGAAAGATATCTTCGAAACCGATGGACCAAATCAAAAACCGTAAAAGAACTATTTAGCTAATTTTGGCTCTACTACTTGGAAAACTAAATTTTTTTTAGGGGTTATAGGTACTTTAATTATTTTTGACCATGTCCGTTGTCTGTGTGATAAAATTCGAACCTTTTTGTCATTATCTTTCTTCGACAAATTTTCCAGTATTTTAAAATACACCTAATCTTGTTTCGCAAACCTGCCCATCCAGATGTGAAGCATCAACATCCAACAGCAATAGGCCACCCAACGCCTGCATGATTGAATAAAGATTTACAATAATATTTTGCCATGAGTTCTTGACAACAATTATACCAATGACATTTTGTTTTACTTTTATAAACTTTTATTGATAGGAATCGACGTTTTGTCATCCTCGTCGACAGTTTAAAAATCAAACGATCATGTTTTGGAATGCTACATTTGCCCACGCTGATCATTTGGATTATCCAGTCTGTCTAAGGTATAGGAAGCTTAAACGGTATAGAACTGTTAATTCCAAATAATGTAGATTCATTATGTGTATACGCATGCTCGGATAACTGAATCTACACATTATTTCGGCAGTACAGCAACCTTTACTAATTTTCGATTTACGTGAAAAACGTCTGAATATTTCAGAAAATAACGAGAAAATATCACAAGCTTGTTCTTGAACAAGCAATTCTTCAGTTATTGTTCAATTGAAGTGCATATACTAATTTTATTATATATCTGTTTGTCTTTTTGAAACTAGGACTTGCCTGCAAACTGTGCTGGAAAGAACACCTCTTACTTTGCCTAGTTGGGATAACTCCAAGGTACCTGTTCAAGAGACGTGTGATGCATCTGTTTCTCTCTTAATACGGTTTAAGTATACACTAACAACAGATAATACCGGACCAGGCTCATTTGCGGTTGCTTTTCGGCCCTCGTGATCAAACAAGGATGGGAGTCGTTGGGAGCTGCAAAGTAGACAGGAGTATGTACGAGAATTGTTTCGACTCTCCTTGCTTCATGTCAAATAAGAATGAGACTGGCTGGGAGTCTCCTGGGTCTCGTTCAGACTAGCGAGTTAGATTGATCCGAGACCGATCTAAGGAAAAATGAATCAGGTGTGAAAAAGTCAAATTGATACGAACCGAAATCGATCTTGAATCGATCTAAACTAGTCCACCTGATGAGGTGATCTCCGATCGGATCAATTTTGAGCACATTTAGGTGAACGCCAACCGTGCTGCAATCTGAGAATGCTCTATTTTCATCCGACAAATCAGAGCTCGATCGTATGAACGACATTCTAACGTTTTCGAACCGACAATCAGATCGTGTGAACAGCGATTCTCATGAATTATGGGAAACTTTTGTTCACCCTGCACGGAAAGAAATCTTGTGCTCGGATAAGCAGCCACTTGGGGACGGGGGTGTTGGAGAATACTTCAGTGCAGATTCACTGCATGCACAAAATAACGATCTACCTTAGACATTCTAATGAATGAAATTTAGAATGGTTACCTGTTTTTTTAGGTACCACCTTGTGACTCGCCGTCGACGCTACAGGATGTAAGTATTATATTTCGTTTTTATATTTTCTTCCCTGGAGTAAACATTCATCCTTGACATAATTCCACCCCAATTTAGCCGTTTATAATTAGCTTTCCCCAATACTCTCCCGTTGCACATTCTTGCACATCATTTGAATCTATGTGAATGGTACGGTATATCTTCTATGTATAAATTCAATACTCTTAAGATGTTGCACGTTCGCAACTCGAACGTGCAACTCGAATGTTTTAAATTTTTCTTTCACTTGTCGCTTTATTGTGGCATTGCATTAACATTTTTGAGCTGTGCTCTTCTCAACCTCGTTCCCAGGGCATTTTGCCTCCACGGTGGAAGGTCGGCGAAAATGGCCCTGGGATCGGCTGGTCACATGACACCCAGAATTTCTGGGTGTTTAGAAATGATAATTTTTGTGGTCTTTGTTCCATTGCCTTTGTCTACTTTGTTGACCTGAATAATTGAGAAATATTCAATGCTCTTCAGAGTTGTCGGCATAAAAGCAGCTAACAAGCTTAATAATCCACCATACATCCATGGTTATCTCTTACAAAAGGTATGAAGAAGCATATATCCAACTTAGCGAAAGCTATCACTTCTAATTTGCTGTAAAATTTGAAGACAGCATTCAGATTTAGATGAATAAATTATACTCGGCTGAATTAATTAAGTTTTATGACAAGCCAATCGCATTATAGAATGGACCAGCCGATCCCAGGGCCATTTTCGCCGACCTTCCGCCGTGGAGGCAAAACGCCCTGGGTACGAGGTTGGTGCTCTTCTCTTAATTCTACGCTGACGCTTTACACCGGGAAAATGGTTAAGATTGTTACCAATAATCAGTGAATGTGCAATGCAATGCAATGCAATGCAATGCAATGCAATGCAGTGCAATGCAGTGCAATACACAATACAATAAAATGTATTTACTACGTGATCAAATACACTAATAGTACACCCAACTAATTAACAGGTATTGCTACAATATAAAATATCTAATATATAGTACTTCGTCCGGAATGCCGTTCCATAACTTTACCGCTTGATACCTCCATGACTTAAGACCGTACGTGGTGGTATTGACCTTCGGGGGTTTCACAATATCTTTGCCCCTCTCCATGCATGGGAGCTTTGCCTCAGTTCTATTAATTCCTTTAAGGTCCTTTGTCCTTGACGACAAATCAATTAGCACGTTGGTTTACTTTCTCTAGTTTATCAGCTGAGGTTTTATTGCAGAAGTGCCAGGTTTCAGAACAATACGATGAAAGATGTGTAAATAGTCAATCTTATTTCAAAATGGGAGCATATTCCTCATTTGCTGTAACACAGCGAATTTCAATTTCTCATCAACGGTTACCCCTGGTAGTTCTAGATCCTCGCTATTTGGAATAATTGTGTGTTTTCGCAGCGAAATTCAGGTTTGGTTTGTGTTTTTCCCATAACCATTGCTTGGTACTTTGAGTGATTTCTTTTCATGCCGTTTTCTGAGTACCATCTATCAACATTAGCTAGGTCAGCATTTATGAACTCTTGTAATGATCGTATATGATCTCATGTAATGAAATTACCCCTCCCTGCATCAGCGCCACGGTTGGGATCGGCTGGTCCATTCTATAATGCGATTGGCTTGTCATAAATCTAATTAATTCAGCCGAGTATAATTTATTCATCTAAATCTGAATGCTGTGTCTTCAAATTTTACAGCAAATTAGAAGTGATAGCTTTCGCTAAATTGGATATATGCTTCTTCATACCTTTTGTAAGAGATAACCATGGATGTATGGTAGATTAAGCTTGTTAGCTGCTTTTATGCCGACGAATGCTGACATGAACAGCTCTGAAGAGCATTGAATATTTCTCAATTATTCTGGTCAACAAAGTAGACAAAGGCAATGGAACAAAGACCACAAAAATTATCATATCTAAACACCCAGAAATTCTGGGTGTCATGTGACCAGCCGATCCCAGGGCCATTTTCGCCGACCTTCCGCCGTGGAGGCAAAATGCCCTGGGTACGAGGTTGGTGATTGTAATGAGTTTGGGTTGTTACCACCAGTGACGTGAGAAGCGATTTTTCCCATTCTGGTGTATGTAATTGTTTGAAAACGCGTCACAATTCGTGATTAAGGCGCGTTCACACACCGATTTATGGCTTAGAAATCGCAAATCGGCCCGATTGATCACAAGGTGTAAACGTACATTTAGAATTCAATTGTAACGATATTGCGAAATGCCCTTGAATCACATACATCAAGATGACAATTGTATCATGTAGATGCCCCTTTAAACACACTAGCACATCATATATAGGTGTGTTGGCAACTCTTTTCCTAAAAAACCACATCATTCTGAATACGTTCGCAGGTTGTCTGAATACGTTATTGAATATCACATAAGTCTAAATATCTCAAGAACTTAAATGAAATATGGAAAAGCTGTAAATTGATATTCTTCGTTATTTGAAGAGTTCTTTCAAATAAGATAAACTTAATTTTCGTGTCATATACGCTTCAAGTAATATTATACCATTTGCTGCATCAACCGCTTATAAGCGTATAAATACCAAAGCAAGTTCTGCAAACATCGTTTCGGTTTCGATTCATCGTTTTAAGTATCCAGTTTCCATTCCATTATCTATTTGTCACAGACCTGCGCTAACCTTGACTAATTTTTGCTTCTTTTCTTTCTGTCCACTTAGTCTGAAGAAATGACGCCCAAAGAAAACATCATCAAGCCCCAAGATGTAATAATAAACTCACCAAAGAGAAAGCATGGATCATCTTCCCCTGGGAAACTAAAAGGCAGTTTCTTGCATAAAGCATTAAGTGCTAATAAAATTGATAGAATGTCTCCTGTATTAAAGGTTTGTTTTGATTAGTATCCTAGCGGAAATATAGGCTAAACTGCATAATGCAATGCCACTTTTGAGACATAGGTTGGTGTGTTAGCATTAGGGTGATAGTTAGGTGCGGTTATTTGTTAAATTGCAGACATCATACATTCACAGCTACGGGTTATATAGTTATTAGAGGTTCAATTAGTTTTGATGCCTAGAATAGGGAGTGTAGTGGAGCCATGGAGCCTTTATATTTACATAAAGCTTGAAAAATTGGCATTGTATTGTGCCGTTGCTCCGAAATATAGATAACTGTGTGAAAAGTGCGACGTACATTATATTCACTAGTTATTTGTGTCGTTTTTTAAAAGGGAAATAATAGTAAAAAATACTTTAAATAAAAGGCCTTTAATTATAATATTTAGGAATGTTTATAGTTTTACGGTATCTGCTCTTGTACTCGAGAATTAACGTTTTCTTTCTGATTAACGTTTTTCTTTTCTTATATAAGTGGTATTTAGGTTTTTAAATAGGTTCTTATTTTTTCGAGGAAAGGGTGCTTGCTGTTGGTCCAACAACTAGCTCAGAATGGGTGTGGCCCCTTGCTTTTGTACAATAAACACTTTAATTATAACTAATATGACCACATAATCAAAAAGAACCCTGCTCTGATTTACGTCCAGGTAAGGACAAATTACAAATTGGTATTGTCCAGGTAAGGCTTTTTCAAATAACAACCTGTTACAATTTTTAGGCTAAAAAGGTTCTTATAAAATGGGGGTCTAAAAGGCTTATTTTAGCCTAAAGGTTCTTAATTCACAGGTTCTTATAAGCGGTGTTTTACTGTACTGAAGGACAAGTACCAAAAGACTACAGTGTATGACAATGGTTAGTCTAAACTCTTCATAAAACGTCCAAGAAGAAAATGATAAATCCAAAAAAGGATAATCACACGTTTAACTTTATCTGTTATATTTCGTCTATAGGGATACGTGTAGAAGTATTAAAGAGAGATTAAATTATACGTATTTGCTTACATCTTTTACTTTTGAAGTAAACGACTACGCCTGGCAAAGCAAATATGTCGCGCGCTTTTTAACTGATCAGTCAATTCCAGCTGGGACCATCCCCCCCCCCCCCCCCGGACAACCCCGGGCATTGGTAAAGTTTCATTTTTTTCGTGCAAATGCCCGGGGGTAGGGCAAAAAAGAAGGAACAATGCCCCACCCTTGGGACGAAAAAGCAAAACAAATGCCCCACCCCCGGGCCAACAAATTAGTCAATTTCAAAGAATGTACTAAATTAATTACATGCGTTTTAACAATTTATATTTATACCTCTGTTCATTGTTCTTTTGGGGATTTTTTTTAAAAAAAACAAGGAAAACTATCGTGTTCACTTGAAATGAAAACATCGACGAAAGGCTGTGACACACTTGCTTTTATTGCAGATACAATATATAAAATATATGTAAATGTAAATACAATATATATAATATGGACTGAAGGAAATTCTTAAACATTGATTCACACTTGAAAACCAACATTCAACAATAATATAGGCTCTCGTCCTTGCCGATAAAGTCGTCCATTTTGGCATATACGACAAAGGAAACTCGTGGCCGCGGTCTTTTCTCCGTGAACGACAAATACCCGGGGGTAATAACCCGATATTGACAAATGCCCGGCCCCCGGGTGAACACGCAGCTGCAAATGCCCGGCCGTGGGGACAAGTAAGCGTGGAAATGCCCCACACAGTCCCGGGGGGGGGATGGTCGCAGCTGGAAGTGACTGATGCAAGTTATTCTCTTGTTTTTCATTGGTTATTTTCACATGTGAATAGCCTGTCATCGATTGTAATTGGTCGTATCGCGTTTTCTCATGTGAAAATATAGATTTTGACAACCAGACTTTACGCAATATAATTCCTGTGATATGTGTAATAAACCGGATTATCAAATTAAAATTTGTGTCTATATTGTGAATCATGTACCAACTTAGATTATTTCGGTATTGATTGAGGAAGATCGTAAAGCTATAACACTTATAGAAGAAGATGCTTCTGAGTGCAGCTGCATGAAGCCAAACCCATACTCTCCTGCATGATCGCCGGTGAGATGTTCTCACCATTAAGCTACTCGACCAAATCTGATAACGCTCTCTCCTTGCATTATTTCATGTATAGCCAGTGTTGATGATGTTGTTGTTTAACTTTTCTCTGCTTGTATTATAGAACAACGTGGAAACGTCAGCGAGTAAACGCAAGTCTCCAGCCAATGTCAGACGTAAATTACCTCTGTCATTGGATAGTGGCGACGACAAGGTATGTATTGAAATTCTGTTATACAGTCAACTCGCGCCCAGTGGACCCCCCGGAAAAGAATCAGCATGGCCAAAGTTATAGAGGTTTTACTGTAAATAACTCCCTCCATTATGGACTCGCGCTATTACAGCATTGTCATTGTTTGTGTGGTGTGACAACTTCAAAGTTATTCTAATAAAACACTTTCGGAATTTACTAGATCTTCGCTTTTTCCGTCCAGACTCTACAGCAGTACTATATAGTGTTGGATATTCAACCGTTGATATTTTAGTTCGAATTAATTTTGTTTAATACGCATTACTATTTTACACTTTACAGATAGGTAAGGCCTGTTGAAATATAGCAGTGTTTAATTCTTCAGTAATTCACTTGTAATGTACAAACTGTGACGAATATATCACGCTAAAAGACGCTCAGGTGCGAAAGAAAGACACTTTCTGCGCTACGGTGAAGGCTAAAAGGGATGACTCAAAAGGACCTTCACATTTTTTAGAACTACTAATCCTAATCTCAATGCTAACCCTAACCCTAACCTTGATCCTAACCTTGATCCTAAACTTAACCGTAACCGTAGCTATCCATAATCTAACGAAGAATAAAAAACAGAAAGGTCCTTTTGAGTCATCCCTTTTAGCCTTCCCCGCACTCTACGGACATTTATCATTTATAGGAGCGAGGGGAATTCGACGAAATATTACCCCGAGGGATATATCATCCTGAGGGGTAATATTTCGACGAATTCCCCGAGCGGAGATATATTATACCGAAACAATCTTGAATGCTGTCTTGAAACGTCTTAAAACGTCTTGTTGTTCCTCCATTGTTTACAGGCTCGTCTTGGTTTACGCGCGAGTACTGGGTACGAGCGGGGTATTCGAACTCGAATTCCCCGCTGAATACGTCATCAGCGGGTAATTCGAACTCGAATTACCCGCTGATGAGGTTTTAGCGGGGAATTCGAGGTTAAAGCGGGGAATTCGAGTTTAAATTGACTGGTCACGTGGTACAAATCTAGCTCTTTGATTGGACAATGTATAGTTGAGGTATAATATACGTATGTATTTTATATGGTCGAATCACGTGTTTTATTTATCGCATTCCGCTATTGCGATATAACAAGAGTTGACTGCATATACAAACTACGGAATTTACTTTCTGTACCAGGCACACAATGCATCAAAGAAGCAAATATGAAAACAAGAAAATGAAAAATATGTCAAACAAATAAGCAAGCAAGAAAACATTTTAATTCAAAATTGTCGAATGTCTTTGAAGAAATATCATCCAAGCCAAAGGACTTTATACAGCGCCCCCCCCCCCCCCCCGTCACTGGAAACCCGCCCTGCTCAGCCCCACCAAACGGACAAATCTAGATTCATTACCTTACCACAGGCTGAATAGCTCAGCCTCTATTTAAACCATCACTCTGGCCTTGTTTAAGATAAAGTGGAGCCTCTGCTAATGGACACTCAATTATACAACGTACAGTATATCTCCATACAACACACAAAAAGCTTACATCCCTTCCATCATGAAACAATAGGAAACCTGTAGACAGCGGACACCTCCAATCAAGGTACAGGAAGCTTCGGTCCTTAAGTGTCCGTTATATGCAGTTTCCTGCACTGTCTTATTACGCCACTTGCAAATTAGTCGATTTTTATCAAGGGTGAGCGAAATTCACATGTTGCATATTTTTCGTTTATCAGAAATAATAATCCCAATATTTTTTTAACATAACTTGCGATTCCCATCCGGAAAAAGCCGCGTTGTATTCATACTTATTCCAGCTCTGAAAGGTTTTGGACAAAGGCTTTTTTCTATGCTTAATAATTTTCCCTTTTTTCCCATGCTTTTTTCCCATGCTTAATAATTTTTCAGGAATTTGTCGTCATTGCTCCGTCTCCCAAGAAGAAGAAGAAGAAGTTGCTCACGGAACATCAAAAGGAAGTGAGAAAGACCAAAAAATTGGAAAGGTGTGTGGAGAATTCTAGAAACTATAATATGATTATGTTGCCATCTGACGTATATGTACCTGTTATTAGGAAGCTACGGAAGTCACGACGGGGGTAAAATCACGCGTTTTTGATGCAGTACTTACTGTATACTTTTCAAAAAACTTGATCTTTGCTTTTTTTTTATATATTTTTATTTACATAGGGACCATCCTCCTCTTTACAACATGCTTGACCAGTCGCAGGATGGATCGCAGTTTCCAGAATGGAGTCAGATATTGAGCAGCCAGAATCTGTGAGTTCTTTTTCAAAAATTCAGTTTTCTTCATTAAAGGTCGTGTCTGTTGGAGTTTAGCAATTAGCATATATGTAATCTATGGATTCTCCTGAGAAAAATTGTAATATATCTTTTCAGACGAAAATTTCATCTTCATAGACATTTTTTCTGTTAAATTTGACGGAAATGATGTCATAGCGGGCATCTGTCTGCATGAAAACCTCTTTACAGATGCCCGCTATGACATCATTTCCGTCAACTTTAACAGCAAAAAAGTCTATGAAAATGAAATTTTCGGCTGACAAGATATATTACAATTTTTCTCAGGAGAATCCGTAAATTACTATATATGTTAAATTCCCGCAGACGTTATATGCCCTTTAATGTTCCAGATGGTCCTGGCAGAATTGCGTCGTGTCACAAGGGCGATATTTAGACTGACTTTGAAAATTCCGTTCTCTCTATACAGGAAAATTATAGAAGAGGCAATGGACATAGAAATGGGTATGCTTCTAGTTAAGATTTTTTGTGGAAGCTTCTGGGTTTTTGTCTGTTCCTCTTTATCTGTTTTCGACTGTCCCTCTGTCTATCCGTCTGTCTTTCGTGCGGTCTTCTGTCGGTCTGAGTTGAGTATGGCTGTTCATTAATTTGTTGGTTGGTTTGTTTGTTGTACATATGTACTTTTCTAAAATATAGATTTTCTAGTGTGGTGTAATATTCTGTTTGTAATGTGTATTTCAGATCATGTGTCTGTTCAACAGCAAGAGAACAAGGATCTCAACAAAGAAATCAAAAGTGGGCCAAATTCCACAAGTCCTATCGCAAATCATGTGCTTGATAAAAATACAAATAACGTTGTCAGTGATGAAAAAAGTGATCATGTCCAACGATTAGAACATGATGAGGATTATAATAACGGCGAGGTGGATATGAGTTTCGACGAGGATACGTCGTCGCCAGAATTTATTCCATCGTCACAAACTCCTAACAGTGCACTTACAATCCACGAAAACCTGAATAAACGGCGTTTGCCATTTCAAAGTCTAGTGACCAATAAATGTCCATCAAGCTCTTGTGCTGTAATGTCTGTAGATTCAGAAGGTGAAGCCAAAGATACTGACTCGGAAAATTCTGAAACCCAGGACACCCAAGCAAAAGTGGTAAAGGAGATATCGAACACTATTGATAACAATTGTGCATCGCCACTGCTTGACGGTAAAAAGGGAAGGAATGTTCGACTTACTAAGAGTTCACCTCCTGTAGCCAGTCGTACTCGTTTGAAGAGAAAACCTTCCGACTCGTTTAACGTCACTCCAAAAGCGAAAACCAAGAGCGTCACCGATCCCGTTGCTTCCCCACCGGAACCTACGCATGAGACAAATCGTGAAGCGCTAGACGATAACCCATCGGCGATCTCGTCAAATGTCGAAGAAGAATTTTCCGACCATCAACTTGATGACACCCAAATTTTAGAAATGTCTCCCGTTGGGAATTTCGTGAAACCTCCATCTGTTGTGGCCGTCAGCGAGGGTACAGAAAGCGTTAGTTCAAAGGAAATGACCGTCGATAATAGCGCGCCCTCGTCGCCAGTGACCAACTCTTCTGTCAAGTTTGTTCATTCCAAGTACGCTCCCGTCAACAGCCCTTTGCGTCGACCTCCCCGGGGGTTCAGCTCACCTGCAGCCTCTCCAACAACTGGTATATTGAAACGAAACAAAGGAAAAGTTGATACCCCATCACCCCCTGGAAAGGTAAGTTATCTATGTTTGAAATCTGAGTGTAATCATAGGTAAGTGAGACGTAGAGAATTTAACTGAATGACAATACTTAGCAAGGTGCATTAAGGCAGTTTATGACGTCATGTCCTCAAGAGATGCAACAAATCAGAGCAAAGCTTTTTGAGGCTATGACGTCAAATCAGTTTTGTCTCATTCCTCCCAAACTCGGCCGTTTTAATGGCGGATCTTAAAATACCAACTTTATAAGATTCAACGAATTTCGAAATCAAACATTTAGCAGAATTGCGAGCTTATTTTTCATCCGTGAGAACCAGTTAGGTAACGGTACTTACGTATTTCCGTTGACGAGTGTCAGGAGTGGTTGTAATTAATCCCTTGGGACTCAAAAGACACGGCGGCCAGGCACAATGGCCAGAGGCGTAGGAACGGATTTAAAGTGGGGTGAGGGGCTGAAGTCGACAAGCAGGTTATTAGTGACCGCATTTTAAGGGGGGCGTTCAAATGAATCCAAGAGTTGCCTTCTGACAGAAGGGTCTGGGAACCAATATAACACTCGCGTGGCAAGGGTTTAGGGGTTGGCTAACACTTCAGGCTGCACCCGTTTGTAAAATCTCGTATAGATGAAGCCCGTAGGTAGATTACCTTAAGTAGCTTCTCTCCTAGCTTCTATAGTCGTACTAATACAATTGGGAAAAAAACATTAAATTTAGCAACGCTCCTGCTTTTTTTTGCGGGGGGGGGGGGGGGTGGGGGGGTGGGGGGGCTCAGCCCCCATTTAAAATTTGGGTCCCGGTGCCTATGACAATGGCATATAATGTTTCATTTATGGCCTCCAATATGGCCGCCAGGTTTTGAAACCTGTTTAGGCCTTGGTGTGAGCAGAGTATAAACTTTGAAAAACTTCGAATCAAACCAATAAAACAGTCTATGGCATTGCCATGATGTATCTTCCTCACATTATTCTATCTGCATGTCGCTTCCTCTCTGATTTGTTTCCTCTTGTGTTCTTGGATTTAATTTTTATATATTATATTTGTAATAATGATATGCTTGCTGTTCTCGAAATATTTCTCGCTGGTTTTTACGGATCAGAAAATATTGATTTTCAAAATTATTACGTCAATCAACGAATGAAATCATTCGTTTTTGAAACTATTCAAAAAACTTGCAGTACGTTCTTCATCGGGCCTGAAGAGCGCCTTTGTGAGTTATATTTTAAGGTAGCATCCTACTTTTCGGTTTCGACGTTCGTTGTATATCAGTATATGTTTCCTCTCTTTACTGTGGAGGCGAGAAAAACCTATACTGATCGTTATTATACCCTCGCATATATAATCCAACAATCAACTCTGCATTAATAATAATAATAATAATAATAATAATACGTTTTAGGAGCATACAATAGTCTCAATGCTCTTACAACAATATATTATTACATATATTCTAAAAGTTACTTATGTATCATTATAAATTACATATCATAACAATATATACAACATATCATTATATATATATATACATATACATGTCTCAAACGACGTGTTTGAGAAAAATAAGGTGGTCGAAGTTGATCCGTTGTGGTACATAACACTATAGGTTCTCCTCAGCATGACGAATCCCGCGAAGAACGCCAAAACAAAAAGGATAACGTGGATTGTTCGAAGCAAAATCATGGCGCGTGTGTCTACAGCGAGTACAGTTCGATGAGTTTTATTCTAAGTTAATTACTGCACGCACGCGCATAGATCAAATTGAAGCACGCGTACTGTCGTCAGTAGCGTGCTTCGTTTGCTTGCGTGTGAAGACCAACCGTTCATTAGCATCACGTGGCAGCCCAATATTTTACGACGTAGGACAGCAACCTATTGAACGGCAACCTTTTGACTGTTTACGTGCGAAGAAACATCTTTGTGTCAAGATATTTTGTTCGATATAATAAAACACCTGTTGGAGCCATCTTCGCCCACTATTACAAAAGATTCAATTCTCGATTTGCAATATTAGGCTCGACCTTCGGTCTCGCCCAATATTGAATTCTCGACTTAAATATTTTCTAATATTGGGCTCAGAGGAATCCAATTTTCTAATATTGGGCTCAGAGGAATCCAATAAGTAATAAATATGTTTGTTTTCTTAACTTGAAACAAAAAAATATTAAAATAAAACGGCTTTTATTTTTCAATGTTGTCAAATGTACCAAACGTCGAGTGCCTCGACGCTTATTTACAGTATTATGCAACTAGGATTCTTTGTCTTCCAGTCTCGGCATGTATCGTTTGCGTTTCCACTGAGAGAGGAAAAAGAAATCAGCAGCGAAACTTTGGAACAAGATTTGATGGAAGAAGAAAGAAGGGCGTCTGTTGAAATGACTCCAAATTTTACGTCCGTTAAGGCCACTCCAACGGTATGTTGAGGGTACTAATTTGTTTTCACTGATTATACGAGTCTTCTTTTTAAATAGAACAGTTGAGAAGCTTCAAAACTTAAACATGTTAAGTCTGTGAAAACTAAAACAATTTTCGTTTTTTATTCCATCGAAACCATTATATCTCTTTTTTATTTGTAATTACAAGAGCTCGTGAGTATGAATATATTATATATATATATATATATATATATATATATATATTGAAAGGATTTATGGTGAAGGAAAATTTCGAGTGTTGGAATACCTACATTTTAAGACCAAACCGGGACCAGTTGCGAAAAATGCAACTTTAAGGCCTTCCAGCTGGGAATTGAACCCGCGACTCTGCGATGCTAGTGCGATGCTAGTGTAGTGCTCTGACCACAGTCACGAGTTCTGTATATATGGTGGTGGTAATGCCGGGATAAGATTCTGGGTATATTATAGGTAATATTTGGCATTTCACTCGATCAAACTACATGTTGAAAGGATTTATGGTGTGTAGATTAATCGGTTCACTCTCTTCTTTTCAGAAATCTCCAACAATTACGTTTTCGCCGGAAGATTGTATATTCCCAGATTTAGTAGATTGTTCGACACCCGTTGAGAAAATTTTACCATCCTTAACGACATCGAGGTGGTCGCGAGGCCTTGGTCATCTGGTCCATGCTCAGAACATCCGAACTGTCGGCAACCTATCTGCGTTATCGGAAGATCAAGTGGAGAAGTTGCCAATCCGGTCGCCCAAGGTTTCCACCTTACGGAGAGTCTTGCGAAACTTTCATGAAACTCGTGCATTGAAGAGTCCCAAAGTTGTACAACAGCGAGGTAAGCTGGTTCTCTGTTCTGTGTTGCCTTAAGACATTTAGTCTCCGTTTACCAACACGCGTCGGACTCGACTAGGCCTAAATATCTGGGCTAACTTCAAGTGTTGGCCTTGGCCTGACCTTTTGCAGTGTCAGAAAATGTTTGGCCTAACCCAGGGCGGTCCTAGGCTTACAGTTTAAACACGGCTTTAGAAACTATAGTGAATGTATGCATGTGATGGTGTATTGGGCCTGCATGGAGAAAAGTGGTCATTGTATTGAGAAAAGTTGTCCTTGAGTATGATGTTGTACTACCGACAAAGCGACCCAAACACTAACTCGATTACTCACGACAGCTATGATTGGCCCATAGCTGTCTAGATACGTAAATACGGAATTTTCCCGCCTTTTAAAGTCTGTTTATTATTTTTTAAAAGAAATATAAAAGGGTTTTTATGTCATGTTTATATACTGTGATTTAAACACTTGTGATGTGAGAAAAGCTAAAAAATACATTCTGTTGCTCTCAAGTCTCGCCACACACCCCCTGTTTTATATCACAGTGTATAATCATGGAAAACCATTTTATATTTCTTTAATATAGTTTCTACTATATTGACTGACGTTTCATATACGAATGCTGAATTCAAAACATAGCCATAACTCCAATTTTTATTATATGGCTCTTTTAAATTTCTCACATTTCCTCAATTCGCAATTTAAAAAAAAATTTCACAGTTGTTTTGCAATGACCAGTCTTTACTGGTTTGTAAAGACCGCTCAGCAATCAATCAGATTGCAGAAAAGCTGCGTTAAGACCACTCACGAACCAAGCCATATAATAATTATTCGTTATTATAACTGCATGTTTTCAAGTTCTTATGTTCTCGGCTAAAAATTACACTATACACTTTCGGTTTACTTTTACCCACCAGTCACGTTAAAGTGTTCCCGTAGAAAACGGTGATGTACATTCCAAAGTTGTCCTGGCAGCAGAGTCTAAGCGTTTGCATGAAAAGATTTCTAGTCCCTCAGAGACACCTTAATTTGTAGAGTGAGTGTTCCGAGATCACTCTACATCGAAAGACAACTATATACATACATACATACATACATACATACATACATACATACATACATACATACATACATACATACATACATACATACACACATACATACATACATACATACATACATACATACATACTTTATTTCACGTCCCCATGGGGCTTTTCAGAGAAATATTTAACATAGAAAATTGATAATCAAATAAATTACAAGTAGTCATTAAAACTAGGCTGCTAAGAGCCTACGTCTTAGTGAGTGCTTGAACTGAGTTACAGATTGACATGTTTTCAGTTCCTGAGGCAAAGAGTTCCAAAGTGATACAGTTCTATAATAAAAGGTTCTTTGGCCTGTCGCTGTTATGCCGACTTTAGCCTGTCGCTATATTGTTTCTCGCGTCTAGTCATAAGTCTACATTTTGTCAAGGATCTATGAAACGTTTGTTCGCCCATAGTGACCCTGAGGAAAGGATCACCCTCTTACAACAACTTTTCTCCATGCAAACTCGCCCTTATAATTCTTATAAAAAATTGCACAGTGGGTTGCAGTTCCAACCATATGAGATACAAGAAAACGTTAAACAGCTCCCTAGTCATTATCCACGAGACTATTTCCAAACAATAGCCAGTTTTCTGCACTGCACTGCACTGCACTGCACTGCACTGCACTGCACTGCACTGCACTGCACTGCACTTGCAAAAGGTGACTTGTTACCATCTCTGCTATATGCTACACGCTACATACTACACTACGAATATTTTAAGCTATACCTGCTCGTATAATAAAATCAATCATGAGCTATATTCGGACTGTGATGGCAAAGCAGATATTGTATACTGCTATGGACCTCTTTCATAATGGCGGACAGTCTAAATATTCTTTTATATGCATATAAATTAGCCTTTCTGGCCTGGTTACAAAGCAGAGATTCTTTGGAATTACAGACACGCGAACGATGTCAGAAAGGCTAATTTAAATGATATAAAAGAATATTTAATCTGGGTGCCATTATGAAAGTGGTCTATGTGCAGGTATTGTTTAGAATGTCTTCAGTTCATGTTATGGATATACTGTATATGTTATATTTTACCGAAAAGTATATCTGAAGTGTGAATTAGAGCTGTTTTAACTTTAGGTTGCTATAATTTACCTACAGATACCATAAATTATATGTAGGCTAACAACCAATCAAAATCGAGAGCAAGAAATGCATAATAAAAATTATTGCAACCGTGTCATGCACTGATCTGGAAAGAAGACTGGATCGAGCAACCCTTTGTCCGCCGATGGCAGAAAATCAAGCCTGCGACATTTGATAGGCGCCATTACTGGACCACAGTTGCAGTAAATCTGTAGGCTGGTCATGAGTCGTTTTGCCCAGTAGTTTGAAAAATGCCTTCTGGTCCTCTTTATAGTAAAATTATTTTATTTTGTGATGGTAAGAGCACAAAAAAAACGTCATAGGATCTTCAGTTGCTCCCTTAATAATGGTGGACTTCTGGCTTCATTTACCGAACAATAGTTGCTCGAGCCAGTCTTCTTTCCAGGTCAGTGGTGTCATGCCATCAAATTCAAGATAGCGGCGCACATGAAATTATTAGCCGAAACTGTCGCGCAGGTTGAGTAGATTGAAAACTAATTCTTGATTTTTCTGAGTTACTTAATTTGAAGGACATTGGCAACAAAAATTAAGTTTGTCAAATATGAAAAAAAATGATAGAGTAACACCTTTTACAATTTTCTCGTATTTTACTTCGTTTTTGAAATATTTCAGTTTGTTTGATGTAAATTATATGGTCTCTGACGTCATGTGCTGGGTAGAGAATTTTCACTCATGAAAAAATATATCTCAGTGATTGCTAAGTTTACAACGTTCATTATCACGAGGAATTATTATATTCACATATTCAAGTAAAGTTGTGGAACAAACTTGAAGACGGAACTAATATTCTAATGTGTGAAAATTCGATAGGGGTATCCAAAACAACAAAGCTCCTAACCCTAACCCCCGCCTGACGAGTTTTCTAACCCTAACCCCCCGGCTGCGTTTTCAGGCGATCCCTAGCCCCCAACACATCTACTCCCCTATTTGGGGAGCTAGATTAGTAGAATAGTGAGACAGACTAAGCATGTGGGATTAGAAATTGACTAGAAGTACATATGGAAAATTCTCTATCAGCACCTGACGTCAGAGACCATCTCATTTACAAATTTTGAAATTTTCAAAAACGAAGTAAAATACTGATAAGTTGTAAAAGGTGTTACTCTATCATTTTACGAGTTCTTTCATATTAGACAAACTTAATTTTTGTTGCCAACGACCTTTAACTCTTTCCAGTCCGGCCCAGTCAAAAGGGGTCATAGAAGACCCCCGAAGTCGTCAATCGAAAAACACGGCAAGAAATTCGACAAGCGCCAGACACTTGAGATCCACTCACACGCCAAGTTTGATTTGATTTCATAAACAACTCTGCGATTGGTGGCATTTTGAGTTTTCAACATGCTACGCGGGCGTGCAAGATGGCCTTTCAACCTGATTTATGATAATTAATGCTAATTTATATTAACATAATGTGTCTTGTTCGGAAAATTCAAAGCATACCAAACAGCCGGTTTATTGGGCTTTCAGAAAAGGTGTAGGTTTCGCAACAGTTTTCCCAGATATCAATAGAACAAAGAGGTAGTTCAATTTTGGATGTTTTTCAGCCGGACAGGAAAGAGTTAAGTTACATTTGCATCTGAGGTTTCCTTTAAGGTCCACATTAGTTAACTTCTTTTTTCCGTTTTAAAAACGGTTTCGAATCGTTTCGCCGTCCACAAGAAAACGCAAAACTATTCGAAAATGCTAAATACATGATTGACCATGCGCAGTTGAGCCAGCGATCACGTGATCATTGTGGCGTCAACGTTTTCGAAAAGTTCCGTTTTCACGTCTGCACGACAACAGAAAAACGGCGTTTTTAAAAAAAATCCACTCTGCACGGAGAGCGGATTTCGATGACCGAATACGCCGTTTAGTATGGGCCAAAACGGAGAAATAACGTTGCATTTTCAACGAAAATGGTTAGTGTGGACGGGGCCTATAAGAATGCACGGCTCACTTAAAAATTGTTCTTGTAGAAATTAAAGAAATACCTGGAGAGGAAAATAATGGGGCACTTGATACTGACAACGTAGTCACTGTTGACGGAGAGTCGAAAGAGTTCACAGATGAACGCAATGATGACAGTCGATCAACAACGAGTGACAAAACTACTGAGAGTTCTAATGGAATGGTTGTTATTCCTGCAAATGACGACAACGACTCGGATGGGCAGAAAACGAAAGCCGATATTGAGGTCAGTTCTCCCGAAGTCTCTCCATCGAAATTGTGTGGAAACTCTGACACAATGTTAACACCAAAAAGATCCCGTGCTTTAGTCAAACCGACTACTTTGTTTGAGAACGAGTCCCCTGAAGTGCATGGGGAGACCGAGATTTCAAATTATAATGCCAATAGCGATGTACATGTAGCTGACGAGTTATGTAATCACCAGTTATTGAGTGAAGAGGTGATCGAACCTAATAGTAACTGCTCTGGTGCAGCGGTTGAACATTTAGAAGAAAAACAAAAGTCTGACAGTGGAATGTTCTCCTGTGAAATTTCATCAGAGGCGGAAAAACAACCTGTTAACGAAGAAAACAGGGTGGATGTTGAAACGACCATTCCCGTCCAGGATACAATGGGTACGTTCGTTGCAGCTGTAACTAATCTAGTTCATTTCAAAGTAGAGGAACTTGTGGAACTACCACTTGACACGTTATTCTCATACCATGACCAATTGACTGGTGTTCTGACGAGCATTATGTCTGCAGTAAAATCAAAATGTGAATAAGAGATAAGAATTTGTGGAAAATTTATCAACATTTCCGAGCAGTTACCTTTTTTGTATCAGTTGGATCTGCTTGTATTTTATTATTAGTTATATATTTCTAGAATATAGATATCTATATACTCAAATTATTTTGTATGACCGTTTCTTAGTTATCATAAAGCATTTGTTACACTATACTTACATGAGTTATACAATTATTTTAAAACAAATGGTTTATTAGTCAAAAGTGTCGCAATGGAGGAACCAGGCAGGAATCGTAGTCTAGTTAGGAATATTATTGCCCAGCAAATAGCTTTAAAAGGAGCCATAATACGACATAATTTTGAAAAGAAAAAGTTTCGTTAGTAAACTTGTAGCATACAATAAATGAAAGAGGCATAAATAGCTAAACTGTTACATTAAATAGAAAGTGACAAAATGTTACAATAATATTCTTAACTAGACGGCATGTTGTAAAACATGGACTGGACTGGACTGATAAAACATGGACTGATAAAATATGGATTGATAAAACATGGACTGGTAAAACATGGACTGGTAAAACATGGAGGGTTAGGATCTTTGTTGTTTTGGTGTTAGCGATTATTTGTTAATGTAGACATCATACATTCACAGCTACACGTTACATGTTTTACCAGTCCATGTTTTATAACAAATAATCGCTAACCCCAAAACAACAAAGATCCTAACCCTCCATGTTTTACCAGTCCATGTTTTACCAGTCCATGTTTTATCAATCCATATTTTATCAGTCCATGTTTTATCAGTCCATGTTTTATCAGTCCATGTTTTATCAGTCCAGTCCAGTCCAGTACAGTCCAGTACAGTCCAGTCCAGTCCATGTTTTACAACATGCCTAACTAGACTACGATTCTCGCCTGGTTCCTCCATTGCGACAATTTTGACTGATACATATAAAAATGGTTCTCTTGCTGCGTTTCTTAAATATAAACGTGCCGAACTGAAACTTGGTAAAGTAAAACTGGACCTTGCTTTCCTAGCAGTTGATTATCGTTGGTATTGGATTTCCATTGAAGGATGCAATCATGATGCGTGGAGTTAATGCATCAATATTGTTGAGGGATTCGTGAGCAGGTGGGCTTAGGAGTATTCCTACTCCTCCGATGGTTTTTCCACGCAGATGAAGTCATCAGTACCCATTTTTTTGCCAACTTCATGGACCTTTATTGGCACATCATCGTGAAAGAAGCGATGATCTTGTATGTTGATGATATCATGCTTTAAATTATTCGGCTGATGCTACTATAAAGACCAGACAAAAACAGAAAGGTCCTTTTGAGTCATCCCCTCGCTAATGTATCAGTCAAATCCAAACCTGCCCTCCCCGATCCCGGCGGTGGGACCAAAAATCTGTGGCAAATTCCCACCTTGGGGAAAGTTGTAATCTACTTTTCACTGTTGCTGAACTATTCACAATATTAGAATCAGCATTGTATTATGAGTACTTATTTCAAACAGCTCTTTAAACTCTCAACGCCTTTGCTTTTCAATCAAGATGCAACAAACAACGTATCTTTCGCTTTAAACTCTACCATTATCGAGTGCAACAGGCAACAGATAGTCCAAACCACGCGTTGAATCCGTTGAGAAAAATACTAGAGGAAGAGGGACACATTTCAATTGCTTCTCCTCCCATTTGATTTCCAGTGCTGAGCAAAAATAACAAGATAATTACATAATATTATATATCTAATGCCTCACCCCCGGGTAAAGATTTGTTTTCAAATACCCCACCCCCCGGGAAGGTCCAATATATCAAACGCTTAGGGGATGGGGCACGCTTGAATTTGACATACATAATCGGCCGATTATTTTGATTATTCGGCCTCCAAATAATCTGCTATTTTCGCAATTGGCTCATCTCTAATTACAAGCGTACGTTCACTGTGTGACGAATTCTCCCGTAATTCTCAATATCAACGCATATATCGCCTAAGACTACAAGAGACTAAAAAAGGTTCTCACGCTTTCGTCTATTGTCGTGTAACCGGACACGCCTTCCGTCTGTCAATGTCAATAATATTTAATGAAATTTACATATTTAAAAATATCAAATGTCACATCCCCTTTTCCTCTCTGAACAAAATAGTATATTTTGTTCATGATAACAGTCTAGACATTGTGTCAGCGTTGACGTTCTCTTTTCCGCTTCGATATGTGATCTTGAACTTGTATGACTGTAAAGCAAGTCTCCAACGCGTCAACCGTCCATTCTTATCTTCCATCTGGTTTAATCACTGTGATGGATGGTGATAGGTCTGTATAGTAAAACTTCGACCATACAGGTATACTCGTAAAGTTTGCACGGCCCATGCAATGATCGCAAGACACTCTTTCAATCGTTGCGTATCTTTCTTGGACGTAACTTACGACTAATATATGCCACTGGGTGTTCTCCGTCTGATCCTTGGCTCAACACTGCTCCTATATATACCTCGTCTGGATGCATCGGTTTGGACAACGAATGGCTTCGTCAAATCCGGGCTGCGTAAAACAGGTAAACTACACAGTCGATCCTTCAGGCCTTCGAAAGCTGTCGCACAGTTGTCAGTCCAGGTAACCATCTCCTGTGCTGCTTTACGTGTCAAATCAGATAACGGTGCATCGATCTCCGCATAGTTTCTGATTAACTTTCGATAGTAACCGCTATGTCCAAGGAATGCTCGCACGTCCGTCTTTGTCAATTGGTCTGGGGAAATCTTTAACGGCTTGAATCTTGCTCTCGGTTGGTTTAACTTTCCCTCCTCCAACGATATGTCCTAGGTAAACGACTTCATCCATTCCAAAATGGCAGTTCGAGGGTCTTGCAGTGAGTCCTGCCTTTCTTAGACGCTCCAAAACTTCACGAACATGTTATAAATGTTCTTCCCATGTCTCACTGAAAATGATTATGTCATCCAAAAGAGCCGCTGCGAATTCTTCCGATCCTTCTAAAATGTGATCCATCATTCTCTGGAACGTAGCTGGTGGATTTACTCAAATTTACAATATGCGCAAATATGGAGCAAATTTATTGAAATATTACCATAGGAGTAAACTTGGTAAATGCCGCATTTGCTCACTTTTGAGCAAATATGAAGCAAATGCGGCATTTACCATGTTTAGTAATCCTATAGGAAATGTAACATTTGAATAAATTTGCTCCATATTTGCGCAGTTGTAAATTTGAGTAAATCCATTTTTTCATGCAGTGTGATCTCCGTGAAGTCCAAATGGCATGGTTGTAAATTCGTACAGTCCAGCTGGTGTAATGAATGCTGTCTTCTTTCTTGATTCTTCAGTTAGAGGCACTTGCCAGTATCCTCGTGTAAGATCGATAGTGGAAACATATTTGGCTGCTCCAAAAGTCGGTCGATGATATCGTCAATTCTGGCCATCGGATAAGCATCAAAAGTGGAAATGTTATTTAGTTTTCTGAAATCCACACAAAACCGTTGAGTTCCATCCTTTTTCGGTACCATAACAACCGGGGATGTCCACTCGCTTCTGGAAGCTGGCTGTATTACTCCCATTTCTTCCATTCTTTCTACTTCCATCTTCATTTCTTCTCGCTGTGCATGCGGTATTCTGTATGGAGCTTGACGAATTGGCGGTGCATCACCTGTTTCAATGTGATGTTCTGCTTTGTTCTGGTTTATCTTGAAGGACTCGTTGAACTCTTCTAATAGTTTCTCCATTTCTTCTCTTTGTTTTCTCTCGAGTTTACTGCTGATGGTTACTCTTCTCTCTTCTCCGTTCAGGCCTGGTAGCTCTGGTATGGTTTCTCCTTCGGAACTACATTCCGGGTTTCTTGCTTCTTGCTTCATGCTCCCATCGTTTCTGATAATTTTCTCTCATCTTGATCACGTATGATACAATACTTTCGGAACTCTTTGGGTCTGCTTCCCACGTTTCTGTAAGGATATCCAGAGGACCACGAACATGTCTACCAAACAATAGTTCAAATGGTGAAAACCCTGTTGATTAGTTAACTTCTCTGTAGGCGAATAGAAGATATGGTAGCCAACGGTCCCACTCGGTTGGGTCATCTTTCGCCATCTTCAGCATAGATTTAAGGGTACAGTTAAATCACTCGACTAATCCGTCCGTCTGGGGATGGTACGGACTCGTACGCATAGGTGTTATCTTCAATATTCGATACACGATACACTACAAGTTGGATCCCTGATCAGTAAGTATCTCTTCTGGTACTCCCATTCGAGAAAAGAACTTTCCCAGCTCCTCAGCAATAGTTTCGGCTTCAATATTCTTTAGTGGCCATGCTTCAGGGTATCTTGCGTTGTAATCACAAATTACCAAGATGAATTTGTTGCCAGATTTACTTCGTATCAACGGGCCTACGATATCCATCGCTATTCTCTGAAATGGCTCTTCGATAATCGGTAACGATACTATAGATGTGCTTGTTTTCGTCCAGAAAACTTTTGGCAGGCTTCACACGACTTGCAATGTTGGCTTACATCCTGGATAATCCCGGGCCAATAGAATCTTGCTAGCAAACGATCCAATGTTTTCTTTCTTCCTAACTCAAGGGCAACTTTCCGACATTTTGTAGGCACGATCAACTGATTATTCTTGGGTCCTTGTCAGAATCTTTAGGACGCTATTGCCGATAAAGTAATCCATCTCGTTTGTAGAATTTCCCAGTGTTTTTCGATGGTGTTTCTCCTCTAACCAGTTTTCGTATCGACTCTAGCTTAGGGTCATTTTCTTGGAGGTTCTGGAACTCTTCTTTGCCAACATTCTGAATGGTTGTGGTACTTTGGTCTTCTTGGTTGTTAACTCCTTGTATCTTTGTTGACTCGTTGTCTTCCGTATTGGTGGGACTCCTTTCACTCTATGTGGACTCTTCTTTTTAGAAGAGTCCAGCTTAGTGTTGTCATTGATGCTTTCTTCGTCTTTTTGGGTTGCAGCTGTTTCTGTCTGAGTGTTCTGCCACAATTTCTTTGCTTGACGCTTTTTTCCCTTTGCCTTTCTCTGTTTCTGATCACCTTTGAAAATGCTGTCATCAAACTCGGGTAGAATGACTTGTCCATCTTCTTCGGTCTCTTCATCGTCATCCAGCTCCACCCTTCTTGCTTTTACTCCGGAAGTAATTTATTTGGCAAGTGTTGTCGCTTCTTTCTCCTTCTTTCTCTCTTGTATTCTTGTCAGGACTACATAGGCTAAGTTCCTGGACAGCCAATTCCAGTAGATTGCCAATATCTCGACCCAAAAGGACAGGGCTGGGTAAGGTTGAGGACACTCCGGCTCGGACATGATATACTCATGGTTGTTAATGTTTACCTCTATGTTCGCTGTTGGATAAACCACTGAATCTCCATGGGCACACTTAATTTGCAGTTCATCGTCTTTGTTTACTTTATCCTCTGCCACTAAATCTTGGTGTACCAATGTACAGGAAGCTCTGGAATCTAACAAAAGTTCTGCAGGTTTATACCTTCGACTACTCCTTGACACACATATTCTCGACTTCTCGTTTTGGAACTACTTGATATACTTTCCTTTGCTGACTTCAGCGCTGTTTCTTCCGTTTCCTTTTGACAATGTAAAAGAACATCTGTTTCCAATATGTCCGACCTTTCCACAGCGATAACGTGTCAGGTTGGTTTCTCGAGTCGTTTCGAGGAGGGTTCATTTCGTTTCCAGTCATCTTTTGACTCTGGTGGTGTATTTACATCTTTTCTTGTTGTTGTACTTCTGCAGTCGCGTGCTAAATGACCTGGTTTACCACAGTTCAAACATTTTCTTGTCTCGGTAGTTCCACTAAACACGCTTTCTCGCGCGGAAATAATATCATCTGCTACCAACTTCTTCTCACGCGAAGTTGTAATTCTCGCGGCATTCACGGCAGTTATTCTTGAATAATAACGTCAACCAACTCGTCTTTACTGCGTTCTTTTGGTTTTAATCATACCTCTGTCTCGGCGTAGCTCTCCTCGGGTTTCTTCTTGATACTGTACTTGTAAACCGCTGTCGATATGTTTCTTCGTTGATATTATATATTTTAAGAATCGCTTCCTTTACTTCATTAATTAAGCTGTTTAGATTTAACGGAACCCATGTTGGCATAGGCCG
Organism: Chrysogorgia sp. JL179-B06; assembly: GCA_035772405.1. Taxonomy (NCBI): domain Eukaryota; kingdom Metazoa; phylum Cnidaria; class Anthozoa; order Scleralcyonacea; family Chrysogorgiidae; genus Chrysogorgia; species Chrysogorgia sp. JL179-B06. The sequence continues at coordinate 6,144,803 of JAYKKM010000035.1, read as the reverse complement.
CTTGCGCTTTCCCGGTTAACAACGGAGCTAACTTTAGAACACAAACGTTACTTGGCCATTCGCATGCGCTAGCTACTCCTTCAAACATGGTCCGGAAATTTTCGATATCATCGCTCTCCGTCAGCCGTTTTTGTAGTCGCGCTTTTCGTGGGCTTTGTTTGACTTTGTTGTTCTCCGCCTCCCTCAGTCTCCTTTCTTTTTCGTACTGTTCAAGCCACGCGCGTTTCTCTTCTTCTTCCTTCTGTAATCGTTGCGCGAATATTCTCCTATCCTCTGTCAATCTCTCGTCTCACTCTTTGTCGTCTTCTCTGCGACGTTCTTCCCGCTTCTTATCCTCGTCTGTAAGCTGTTCCCTTCTCAGTCATTGCTTGAACAATTTTCAAAAATTGTCAAAAATTGTCTCGCTCCTCTTGTCGTTGTTTCTCTTCCTTTTTTCTTCCATAAAGAAACGCAAAAGTTCATTCATTGTACCTCTGTCCGTCTCCGGAGTCTTTCGCACGTTTTCTCTTTTTATCCGCCATATTAAACAATGTCTCGTCTCGAACACTTTTTTGTTTATCGAACGTAAATTATACTTGACTTCTCCGGTGGGTTTCACTTACTGATTGTTTTATCTTCTGTGAACGGTCTCAGCATATAGCATTTACCATCCTACTTCTGACACCATATATGACGAATTCTCCCGTAATTCTCAATATAAACGCATTTATTAGATCAAAAATATATCACCTAAGACTGCAAGAGACTAAAAAAATAGGTCCGCGATGCGAACATGTGGGTACCGCATGGGAACATTAATGCCTGGGTCAGCCTTGTTAATGAGTAATTATAATGAGCATGGGGTGTGACCAAAAGAGAGGCCCATTTGTATGAAACAAAAAGACTACGTTATCTAAACTGTGCAAAGATAAACCAAATCTGTGATACTAACTGAAATGTTAGTATTATTCATTTATACTGAGGAATTTATACCCACTATGGGATCACTGTCATGGAGGCTCTTTATCATTATATTGATGTAGTGCATTTACATGTAAAGTGTCTATCAAATAAACATTTATGATTGTATTTCATGATTGTATTTGAGCTGTAACGTCACAAGATGGACACAGCATTAAAACAAAACTGAAAATCAGGCACATCTTCAGACTGGTTTGACTGAATAGATTAGTTTCCAGATTACTCTCTTCCTTTATAAGAATTCTTTGTTTTCAACCACATTTACAGAAACTTATTTAGCTATAGGAAGTTGACATCCTTTTTCCATCATAATTTCCAATGCAACAATACTGTTTAAAACAATAAAACAGCAGCTGCAACGACGAAAAGTAGAAAACTTTGTTTCTATACAAAGTGGCCTGGGAACGAATCTGTTATCATGGGAACCTAATAACAACAATCTGAAGCTGAGTGTTGTTGACTCAGTAAGGCCCTGTTTACATGCATGAGACCGGCATGAAGTCAGACCGGGACGAGAATTGACGAGAGAAATATATCTCCTAAGACTACTAGAGACTAAAAAAGGTTCTCGCGTTTTCGTCTATTGTCTAATTACCTTTATACAATAACCTGTTTACTACGCGCATTCTCATTGGTTGTTGGCCGTGATCTATTAAAGGACAGATGCACGGATCACGTCAGCTCACGCCATATCACGTCAGCCGATCCTGCTTTTATCTTTTTTCATGCCCCAGAATTCGCCAAAGAGCAAATAGCCTTTCCAATGGTTTGTTTTCAATTTTTATTGTATAAAACAAATAGATTCCATTTTGCCGTTGTCTGTTCAGTTATAGATGCACAGAGGACGTCAGAACGTGGTAAGAACATCAGTGACCCACTCGACTCCGTCTCGTGGGCCACTTTTTTGTTCTTACCACGTTCTGACGTCATCTGTGCATCTATAACTGAACAGACAACGGCAAAATGGAATCTATTTGTTAAATACCGTGTAACCGAACACGCCTTCCGTCTGTCAATGTCAACAATATGAAATTTACATATTTAAAAATATCAAATGTCACACACTGATTTAGATAAAAAGGCTATTAAAAAGGGATGACTCAAAAGGACCCTATCCTTGATCCTAACGTTAAACCTAAAACATATAAACCGTAGCTAACCCTAATCTAACAAAAAATAAAGACCACAGAAAAACAGAAAGGTCTTTTAAATCATCCCTTTTAGCCATTTCCGTTTGTCCGAAAAGTTGCTATTTTTAGAATGTTGGGACGCACTTGGGCGGGTAATCCTCTGCGGAGGTTCCTGGAGGGAGATTGAGCACGCCATTTATCTCGGTCAGCGGCAAGCAATCGTCTTGATTTTTACCACTGATCTCTAAATAAAGACTGGATCGAGCAACTATTGTTCAGAAAATGAAGCCGGAAGTCCGCCATTACTAAGGGACCAACTGAGAATCCTATGAGGTTTTTTGATGCATGGTTTATGTGCTCTTACCATCGACAAAATAAAATAATATTACTATAAAGAGGACCAGAAAACATTTTTCAAATTACTGGGTTAAACGATTCATCGCCTACCTACAGATTTACTGCGACTTTGGTCCCTTAGCAATGGCCGCCGTTGACTCTAATTATCCAGTGAGAGAAGCCTGATATGAGACGTCAAATTAGGTTGAAGATTTTGTGCATTTAATGTTAACAAAGAAACTATATTGGCCAGACACTAAACCTATTTTGCTAGCGTCACAGTTTGATTTGCTTGCAAACTCGGAGTTTCTAATGATCTCTCGTTAATTTACATTATGCAAATATGCAGGCTTCAAAATCAGTCTTTATTTAGAGATCAGTGGATTTTTACTTAGCTTTCCTGTATAACGGAGGTTAGGGTTCGAAAACCCATTGGGCGGGGGGTTAGGGTTAGGATCTAAGTTGTTTTGTGTTTAGCATGCAGTTCTATGATGTATATCATAATATCATAATATAGGCATCTCTCGCGGATACTAAAAAAGATCGTCCAGACGACGATTGCTTGTCTCCGGATGTGCACAGGCTAGTGATGTAATATAGTGGTGCCCGAAAAATCGTTTCGATACGATACCGATTGCTTTTGATGTTAGGTATCGATGGTATCGATTACTCAAACGATTACTGTGACGTCACACCTGTTAGATGTCAGTGTGACGTCACACCTGTTAGATGTGTTGTTAGAATGTTGAAAAACATCGTTGCACAACAAGCACTTCAACTTTGTTTCATCTGGAAACTTTTCAAAATAGTTCCACACAAGACTACGCGTTGCAGTTGATGAACTTGTCATCATTGTTGATGTGAAAGACAATGTGAAAGATGAGAAAATCAGAAAAAGTCCAAAAGCAACGCAGGCTCAAGTAATCGAAAGCATGTTCGATACCAGTCCCAGTATCGATTATGTAATAGTGTTAAATGGCAGCTCTGCAAGGTTCGATTTTGGTTACTGGCGCCAATCGTGGCATTGGTCTTGCTGTAATTAAACATCTTCTCGGACTGCCTGTAGCTCCTAAACATATATTTGCGACATGTCGATCTTTGAAAGCAGAAAATGCTCGAGAGCTGACAGAGCTAGCTCAAAAACACCCAAACCTACATTTGGTGGAATTCGACGTGACAAATACCTCGCATTTGCCTGGGATAGTGAATGAAGTCGGTAGCATTGTGGGAGAGTCTGGATTGAATGTCTTGATCAACAACGCCGGAATATATGATCGTCGATCTCTTCAAGATGTCACTGTTGATTCCATGATGAAATCATACGAGGTCAACACTGTTGCTCCATTAATGATCTCGAAGCATTTCTTACCTTTGTTACAACAAGCTGTTTTGGGAAATAAGGCGACTGGTAAATCTGTGGCTCTGGCAATTATTGTGAACATTTCTTCATTGACAGCCTCGCTTGATGATAACCGCTCGGGAGGTTTATATACTTCACGGTCTTCGAAGGTTGCCTTGAATATGGTGACTAAATCACTGAGTATCGATTTGGTCAAGGATGGAATAGTTGCCATAGCTGTTAACCCAGGCTCGGTTAAAACTAGTATGGGTGGAACAGGTGCAAAGATCACAAGTGCCGAGTCAGCTTCCAGCTTGATTAAAGTCATAGGCTCAGTTGACACCTCTAGCAGTGGCTGTTTCTTCAATTATGATGGAAAAATCTTACCTTGGTGAATAATAGAACTATACAAATATATGTATGTACAGTATATATATATATATATATATATATATATATATATATATATATATATCCCAAAAATTTATTACAAATTTAGGATAACCATTATTAACATCAATAATTTAGATACCATTGACTAAATTAATATATGTATAGCCTATTTGAATCTAATACAACAAGATCATTTTGCATAGACTTAGTGTACATAATTACTATCTTTCAGTTTGTAGCTGCATATGTTCATGAATGATGAAAAAGTGGTCTAGTCATGAACTTCAGTTTTCATCAAAATTGACGTACTATAAAAAACCTTGGCCTGTTCAAGAATTAAAAGTCTTTGGGAAGTTGATATTTAGTCTAGTTCCTACTCACTGAGATTTGTATTTGTAAGCTGTGATCGCGTTACCAGTAAGATGCATATGGTTCATAAATTGTAGTACTACTCGTGTGTGTTAATATATACACTGTAGTAAATGTGGGAGCATGGAGTAGATAGACGATACATGGATGATCATCAAGATCAAATCCTCAGAAAAGTTTTCAAAATCCTGGACAAGAACCGAACATGTACTGTAACCATCACACCAGCAATCACAAGGTTACGGGTTGCTGTCTGGGACTAAGAAACAATTTTCTGAGGATTGGAGCTTAACATTCATCTATCATCAGTACTACTCATGTTGTATCAGCTATTTTGTTGACTTTTTGTTTTGGGTTGCTTTTTTGCTGTCTTGAACTTGGGTAAGGTATCATAACCCATAAGAATGAGACAATGAATGAGTTTTTCAAATACTGGAAGCTTTCAGCCGAGGGGACTGTAGGTACAGTTTCACATTAAATGTTGACCATGTGGCAGCAACAGACCCGGCCCTCTCCAACTTCTTTTAAGTGACTGTCATATTGTTAATCCCTTTCCCAAATAATAATAAAGGAGGTGCATCTGCAGGCAGGTTAGCCATGGTCTAGTGGTAATACCATACATGTCTATGAGCTGGGAGACACAGGTTCAAATCCTGGATCAGACCTCCACTCAGTATCTTAAAAATAATTGAGGAGAAAGTGCTGCCTTTGCAATAATATCAGCAAATGGTAAGATTTCGGGTATTCTCAGATAATCAATTGGGCTTCTAGCCTGTTGGGGTATTCCGTTCACCTAAGAGTGATAAATCTAATAAACTAAAACTGCAGTCTTGTGCTCTTGACTAGGAAGCCAGTTAGACCATATATCTCCTGTATATGGCTATTATATAGTTAAATTAATTGCTAGATTAACTCTCATGAGCTTTTTTATCAGAATCTGTTGGAAAAAAGGTCATTGATTATGTAAACGTACATACGAGTCAAAAAGGACAATATGGCCTGGTCAACACTCAAAATAAATTTCATATTTCCGCACATCCATGTATTATACTCTATTTATTCATGTGGTTGTATCTACAATAAGTTCGTTCTTATCAATATATTCACAGTTTGTATCTCTATAGAATCCTGGGCTTTACAGAGATTTAATGAACAACTCGGTTCAATTCACCCCAAATAGGTGTGGCTCTATAAAATGTATATAATAAAGAAAATACAGTATAAAATCAAAGTCGCGTTCTCGCACTAAGTTAGTTAATTACCTCGAACCTCGTCACTAAGCCATAATATGGCTTAACTAATATCTACTGTATTATAGGTTCTCGGTTCAAAGTTTCTCAACTAATCGGCACCTTAGATCGTAGCTTGACCTATTCCGCTCACATCGCGATTGTACGAGAGAAGACCCAGATTTGGCCAGAAATGTGTCAATCTCCTCAAAAAGCTCGTTGGTAGCGCACTTCTATACTCTTGATCTTGTTTTCTCCATGGCAGAGTACATGTATGCCAGCCTTGTGTGGTCCCACAGTACCACGTCAGCAAGCTTGATCAACCAAGCCCTTCGACTAGTATCAGGCGCTATTAAGGCCACCCCAACCAGCATGCTCTCTGTAATTACAGGCATCGCAACACGGTCACTCCGCCGTAATCACCATGAGGTCTTGATCGAACCAACATGGATCCTTGATCCCCCGCCCCAAGCCAGACGCAGCCCGAGCCCGCCTGGACCGCAAGTGCACCCTATCAGAGAACTGGCTTCTGGAAAGATGGATATAGATAACTGGTAAAACATCAACACACACCTTCACTACTATATTTCTGAGCCCACCACCAAACCACTCAGACGCAGGGCCCTCGTCCGCCTCAACTATAGACTCCGAACAATTAGTTGAGCACAGACAGGCGCATTCTTGGAAAAGATTGGAGTTCGAGAATCAGCAACTTGTAAGTGAGGTGCTTACCAAGATATTAACCACATAATCTCAGCGTGTCCTCTCCTGAAGTCCCCGAATGGTAATATCGGTCTAAAAGAATTGGAAAATGATATTAGAAACTAGTTAAGGAATGTTGTTGCCGAATGGTGACGGAAAATGAAAGTCAAAACTCAAACGAGCGACGACGACGCCACGATAGCCTTTCTCCATTTCCTTGTAGCATGTTTCTGTATTTCCTTTTAAGTTCAAAGTTCTCCTAGGTGCGATCTTTATCAAATTGAATAGCATTCTTCCTCTTCTCCTTTCGTCTTTTGGCCTTTTTCCATTCCGGTGTCGTGTATATGGTGCATCATTCTCAAGAACTCGTTTCCTTTTTATGGGAGCGTGCTCGTTTATAATGTTCTCAAAAAGCCATTCCAGTAATCATACTTATCAATTGCTAAATATATCTCCTATATGCCAAAACGCATCTCGTCCTCCTGGACGATCAACTTCACACATCTAATGATACTCCTAGGTTCAAACTTTACTTTATTAGCTCCTTATTAAGTTGTGCTAATAAATCAGTGTTTTTCATCTGCAGTCTCAAAAGTTATTGTTTTTGGTCTGTTATTCCGAACTTTCTCCTTTTGAATAAATCAGAAGTGTTTGTGAGCACTACATCCAATAGTATTTGAGAATGAGCTGTTATTCTCGTAGGCTCCGTAGTAGTCCAATGTGGGTAGATTTATCAACTCACTGTATAATCTATCACACCAACAATTGGGGTAGATTCCCTAATTGTATGATAAAGACGCACTTTACTATCAATAGTGTGAGACAAGTAATTATTTCTTTCTTGGTGATTGACAGTAGAAACAGCAGTAGACTTCCCCATGTATTCTGTTCAGTGCAGGTACTGAACCCAAAAATTAAACGTTTGGGCTATGAAACAATTAAATTCAGACAACACAAAGCTCTCAGAGACATTGTCAACTGAAAATCTTTTCAGTTTGGAAAATTGAATGGGCTATTACCCAATTCAAATAGAAGAACTACTGTAAGCAATTACACTATGAAAGTTTCAAACAGTAAGCGGGCTAGGGGTTGTTGCGTATACGTATTTCTAGTAATGACGTTTTTTGTGTATGTAGGACCTAATCCTCAGCTGCAGTGTACGGCGTTTTGATGCGGAATAAAGCATTGTTATATCTCATTTCTGAGATCTCACTTCTTGACTTTACTTCAGGCGCTGCAACGCTTTTAAACAAACATAAACATTTTCTAATAAATGGCCCTCGAAGGTCATGTGGAGGGTGACCAAGCCACTTCCCTCACAAGCTATGACACTTCCTTATAGACCAGTGCTATAGATGTAGATCACTCGTATGTGATGTCAAAACCTCTGTTCTACAACTCTACAAGACAACTTCAATGTTCTGAATACAGTGAAGTTCAAGAAAGTGAATAATCCATGAACCTATACTACTTATTCATTTCAAGCAAAAAGATCTGAAGTTCCATAGAAAATCGTATTGGGAGTTTTGACATTTTCGATCTGGCAACCTTAGGTTTTTTGGGTGTTTTGAGCTAGCTCTGTCAGCTCTCGAGCATTTCTACTTTCAAGGATCGACATGTCACAAATACACATTTTGGAGCAACTAGCAGTCCGAGATGATGTTTAATCAAATCATCATGCCCATGCAATGTCACGATTGCCGCCAGTAACCAAAATCGAATCTTGTAGCAGCCTGGGTACGGCTGACCTTGCAGAGCTGCCATTTCTGCAACTTGCGCACACATTTGGTGGAACTCGTGACAAACACTTCGCAGTTGCCTGGGGGTAGTGAAAGAGGTCAGTATAGCATTGTGGGAGAGTCTGGATTAAATGTCTTGATTAAAAACGCCGGAATAATATACGATCGTCAATTAAGATGGCACTGTTGATTCCATGATGAAATCATACGAGGTCAACACTGTTGTTCCATTGATGATCTCGAAGCATTTCAATTCTTACCTTTGTTACAACAAGCTGTTTGGGGAAATAAAGCGACTCAGGTAAACCTGTTTCTCTGGCAATTATTGTGGAACATTTCCTCATGAACAGCCTCGATTGATGATAACCGCTCGGGAGGTTTATAATCCTTCACCTTCGAAGATTGCCTTGAATATGCAGACCAAATTTCCTGAACCATTTCCTGTCCGTCGTTTCAGAACACGTGCGTTAGCCTGCGCATGACAACGCGAAGTTCTCGTGACTGTTGGCCATTTTGAAAACACGTCTATTTATATTAAAAAACCACCTGCCCGAACATTTTTACTGCAGCTGATGCTAAAACGGGATACTTTTTTAAATATCCTAAGGCACGTTAAATTAGGGAACTTTTCATAAACGCATTAAAAAGGTTGGGAGCACGTACTCGCGATCCTTCCAAACTAGACCAGCGTTCCACCACAAGCTCAGCTATACGAGGTCCCATTCATTTCACTGCCATTATCACTAATATATATAATATAAATACTGAACTTATGGCCAAGCTCCGGGCAACGGCACCATACGCAGTGAACTGCGATCACTCCATGGTTTAGATATAGATTTACAGGATCGCGGGTTCGATACCCAGTCGGAAGGCCTTGGAGTTGCATTGTTTGCAACTGATCCCGGTGTCTCAAACGATATCTGATTCTCGCATTCGAAATTTACTTGTAAATGCTGGTTTGATTGTTCAACATGTCAGTAGACATTGATATATCTCAGACATAATATCAGGCGCAAATCATCATATAGAAATACTAAAGACTTAGAGGTTGACTTCAGTTTGTTTTCTCTACAAGAAAATATTTAAGGCTGACGCCTTAATTTTTACCGATATACTAATCTAAGTTATCCACGTGCACTTTCCAACAGGTTTGCTGAACATCTTCCCCCTTCATAAGGAACAATGATGTCGATATAAATATTTTAAGAGCCATATTTATCATAACCACATGGCCGTACGCGACAAGAAAGACGCGTCATCATTAAACTTGCATGGTACAATTCCAATCCGGAAAGGCCTCTACGAAACGTTTTCTTTTGCTTAATTTCTGAAACTGTTTTTGTTTCACACGGGCGGATCGATGAAAACATACTCTCTTTTCCTCTTATTTCATTCATCCTCCCATTCCCTTAATTGGGTATTTTGTTTTGACTATACCCTTTATCCCACGTCATGTTTGCTATACTCAATCATAAAAACAGCATGCACTATGCGTGACTTTCCATATAGAAAATTGCTTGCGACTCGAGCTTTTAACGCAAACTCAGAAAATGTTTCTGAGCCAGAAGGTAATCGAACCGTCTGATCTCCAGTTAGATCTCTAGTACTTGATCAAAGATATACAGAGACATACCGAGACTATTAATCTGATGTCGCACGTACGAACAATTAACGTAGCCTTCGTTCTGCCATCTGAGTCCTGGTAGCTCAATGGTTAGAACGTCAAACCGGAGATCAGAAGGTTGCGGGTTCGATTCCCGTCTGGGGTTCAGAAAAAAAAATTTGAGTTTGAGTTTAAACTTGAGTAGCGCAAACAATTTATTGAAATATAACCAAGCTGCAAGTCACATTTCAATATATACATGAGTTTCCATCTTCGTCATCTTATGCATTAGTTATTTATCGCTATTTTGCTTGATCATTCACATATATGCAGATTGGTTTGTTTTTTCAGATCCTGCACTTCATATTTCACTTTGATGAAGGACCTTCGCTCGAATATCAGTGTTTCTTTCCTCTATTTTGGCCGTTTACTATACCTTTCTCTTTTTAACAATCATATGATCATATATTTATCGCGATCCCAAGTCAAACAGCAATTATATAGTTCAAAGCTTATATCCATAGATACCGTATCTATATTATTCATAGTTTTGACAATGCAAATATTATTGTGCAAAAATAGCATCAGGTAATTTGATTTCTACCGTAACAAAAATTCCTGCAGTTTTGTTGGCATTGTGAACGGTTGTGAACTATTCCCCAGCTTGTGTTTGTTCATGGTTTGATGAATTATTTAAGCGTATATCAAGATCTATACAGATAACCCAAGAGGAGGTGTATACATAGACGGGCAGGTAAGAATATTTCCTTCTATATAGCAGTATACTTGACGTTCTTCTATAGGAGTTAAAGTTTGTTGAAGGATTAAGAGTGGCAAGCAAAGCAAAAGTTAACCAGCCATATTATTGACCCTGGTGTGCCAAATCGTTCTTTATTAACATTATAGTTCTGCAGTTTCGGTTGGAAGAAAAAGAAAATCTTGTGTCATAATATGTGTTATATTGCTTCAGTGATCAATTTGACTACCGCATGGATGTGCCGCAGCAATACAAAACTGCATGCCGCGGGCATAAATAAAGCTAGGATTGCGTATCCTTTATTATAAGTCGTCGTAAAACGATTTGTAGTGGCTGTTCTAGCACTGAATAGTATGTCTCGGAATAGTTCGGCCTTTTGAACTAGTCTGATCTTTATATTTAACCACGTGGAAACGGACACTATTTTATAGATCACTCTAATTCACGTACGTAATTTCAAATTTTGGAACATGAGAAGTGGTTATTATTTGTTTGCGCTACACGGCCAATATCATTTGGAGCTTATATGCAAGTCAGAACGACGATGGCGGTTAATTATATAAAACAAGCTTACTTAAAATTTGAGTCGGTTCCTTGTTATTCATGTGGATGTGTCTACAATAAATCCGGCCTCATCAAATCGTCCTTATAAAATCCTAGGCAATCCTAAAATCGTGAAATAATGAACAAGAAAATACAGTATTAATTCAAAGGTCGCGTTCTCTCATTGGAATATCTTAAGCTTGTCAAATTAGAACAAGATATTATAGTTAATTACCTCGAACCTCCCATTACCGACGTGTTGCATACATGAAGCACATTTTATGACGTCCGAAAAGGTTCAAAGTTTTCTAAAATAATTAATGACAGGCTGTAAGTTGACGTCGTCCAGAAGACGTGAAAATTCTGAGTGGCGCTGCATGGACTACGAAGACAACGTTTTGTCCAGTCGATCTATCTGAAATAAAGGCTCAACTTAAAACAAATTGCAACGGAAATGGTTTTAACTTTCTCAGTACCTACATACATTCAGAAATCACATACCAAAAGTCCCTAGAAATCAACCTAGTGGAAAGTTTAGAAAATTGGGGTTTTCTTACAATTTAACTACAAAATTCACCATCCTTTAAAAAAGTGAAATTTCAAGTTAACTTTTGCCAAATATCACCTATGTCGTTAGAAAGTTCTCAAAAAACCATATGAAGGACATTTATTCCAGGCCCATTTTCATGAGTTACGTAAGGTTAAACCGCTAAAAAAATATTCTTAAAAACAACTTGATGATAAATTCACACTGCAATCTGCTAATAATGCAAAATGTAGACAAAAGTAATATCTCCACCTGATTACACCGTGATACCAAGTTGAATGAGAGGCGATCACCGAAAAAATCCTAGGGGTAAAATTTGACAAACATGAAATGGGACAATCATGTTGACTATCTATTAGCAAATTAAACTCGAGAGTATGCCTTTTGACAAGAGCTAAAATTTATCTAACCATCCATTGTAGGAAACTGCTATATAATGCACTCATTAAGCCTATTATGGAATACTGTTGTACCGTTTGGGGCAATTGCTCAAACGGTAACCTGGAGAGACTATTAAGAATTCAGAAACGATGTGCTAGAGTTATACTTAATGCAAATTATTACGATAATTCTGTAAAATTATTTACTGAATTGGGATGGCTTCCAATTGACGATATTGTGCGTACCAAAAAGCTTTATATGTTTCATAAGATTAGTCTTGGTCATTGCCCCGAGTACTTTACATCATACAGCAATTATCTCAACGAAGCTCATCAACACCGCACCAGAGCGGCAGTTAAAAACAATATCGTTTTACCAACTTGTAAAAGAATGTCAGGTAGTAAAACTTTCCATATTAGTTCCATCCGTCTCTGGAATGACACTGACTTGTCAACAAGAAACATTGTATCTCACAAGAGTTTTCTTGAAAGGATACAAGCTAATGCTCTGAAACAGAACACATCCTTAGAACATTTCACAATTTCAAGAACATATTAACTTGTACTTCTTTTAGATTCTTTATTATTTGTAATATTCTAAATTGGTAGGAGGGCCACTATGAAAACTACTATAGGTAACTAGTAATAGTGTTTACCCTCATTAAATAAAGTCTTTCAATTCAATTCAATTCATTTTCTGGCATTTTCCACTTTTCTTGAGCGAATAACTCAAAATGGGCTTAGAAAATTGTATTATCCTCTCAAATGTCCTTCATATAGCTTTTTGAGAACTTTCTAAAAATATATATAGTTAATATTTACTAAACGTGAACTTGAAATTTCACTATTTTTAAAGAATAGTACTTTTGTAGGTAAATTGCAAGAATTTAGACTCGGTAATTAGAAATCTATATTTTCAGAATTAAAATCGAGTAAATATGGGTCGAGATTACCTTCAAAATCTACGTACGACGAAACGGCTTCAGTTTGCGATTTGTATCTATGCAGATTGCAGAACGTGCGCGGTCTGGGCTCTGGGGACCATGGATGGGGAAAAGAAACTGGGGAGAGAAAATTAAAGGCGGGCGAGGGGCAATCTCGTTCCCCTTTGGCAAGCCAAAAGGAACGCAGGCTCTGGGTACGAGATTGGGCGAGGGGTCATTAACACGTATTTCAAGTAAATATGAACTAATTTTGAGTAGGCTCACTTCGAATACTTACTCATTTTGAATGTGAACTCATTTTGAACATATGAACTCATTTTGAATATGAACTGATGTTGAGTATTCTCAATATTCAGGTTTCATGCCTGTCATTTAATCACAGGGGGGGACCAATACATTTGCTTATTTTTGTTGCAAGATGGCCGAACGACAACAAACCACGACTATCCAGAAGCAATTTCAAAGTTCTTTCGCCGACATACTACGGCAGCTAGACAGTGTAAGTCTACAAGCTTAGGTGAAGAAGCTTTTGACTGTATGTTGGAACAGATCTCACACCACATGCATACTTCGAATATTATCCAAGTACATTATCCGACATCAGTGCATCTTGTGTTGGAAGTAACTCGATATATATATCGCTTTGTTATCTGAAACTCGTATGAGCAAGGCAGGTGCTAGAAAAACTGAATTGCAAGGGCCCATTTGAACAAAACTAAGTTTTGTTCAAAAAATTTCAAAATTAACTAATTCTGACTTCATTTCTCTGTGGCAGGTGTCCTTAAATTGAAATATCGCTCACTGATTTTGACGTTTAGTTACTTACAGACTTCACACTCCAAGATGTTTGCGTCAAAGGCACGACTATCTATATATTCTTAGGTGGGTCTTACTAGAAAAATTGAAATTTTTAGGTACAGTTACTTGCCAAAAGTTTAAATACAAACTCAAAAAGTACTGTTCAATATTGTGCAAAATTTAATTACAATCTCTCACAATTACTTGTTACGTGTTCAACTATGCTTTTAGTTTTATAATTGGTTGGCAAGATTTCATTTAAGCTAAAGTAAACACCAAATGTATCGGATAATGTTAACAAAATGTTTGGGCGTCTGTCAATACTTAGTTGCAAACCCTTTGCTTTGAGGACCTCCTTTGCTCATATAGGCATGGATTCAACCGTGGTCTGGACAGTTTTGTTTAACCGTGGTTTGGGATTTTTTCCCTTTTTCCCCGAACAATATCCTCTAGTTCAGCAATTGTCCTTGGTCGAGGGTTTCTTTTGCTGATTGTCTTCCTCAGAACCACCACAGGTTCTCCAGTGGGTTGAGTTCAGGACTTTTAATTGGCCACTCAAAGCTTGTTACACGATTTCTTGTTTGCAAGAGCATTCCTTGCTACTGATTTCTGATAGGTGACGCAGACGCTTGGAAATAATTTTACAAAATGATAACATGTCAGTCCATCAAGCAAATGTGGCAACATCCTGGAAAACCAGAAATCGTGTAACAAGCCTTCAGTGGCCAGCAAAATGTCCTGAACTCAACCCAATGAAGAAACTGTGGATGGTTCTGAAGAAGGAAATTGGCAAATAAATCCTTGACCAAGAACATGCAGTAGCTGAACTGGAGGTTGTTGTTCGGGAAAAACAGCGAAAAAATCCCCCCAAAACAGTCCAGACCTTGGTTGAATATATGCCTAAACGAGCAGGGGTTTGCAACTAAGTATTGACAGACGCCCCAACAGTGTTAATTATCCGAAACTTTTTTGTTTACTTTAGCTTAAATGAAATCTTGTCAACCAATTATAAAACTAAAAGCATAGTTGAACACGTAACAAGTAATTGTGAAAGATTGTAATGATATTTTGCACAATATTGAACTTTTTGAGCTTGTATTTAAGCAAGTATTATTATTTATTGGCAAGACTGTATCTAGGGTATGTGTAGAAACAATATTGCTAAAAACGTAATGAAAATTTAATAAGATTTGGGGGCGATCAAACTGGTGATGCAATCGGAAGGCCTAAGTTCGTTATTTCGCATGACTAGCACTGGAATACCTAATGTCATGTAATTTTAATGCAGAAACCGCGACATAGTATTACTTATTGGATTCCTCTGAGCCCAATATTACAAAATATTTAAGTCGAGAATTCAATATTGTGCGAGACCGAAGGTCGAGCCTAATATTGCAAGTCGAGACTTAAATATTTTGTAATAGTATTGTGCGAAGATGAATCCAATTGGTGTTTTATTATATCGAATAAAATATCTTAACATAAAGATGTTTCTTCGCACGTAAACAGTCAAAAGGTTGCTGGTCATCAAAAAGAATAATAAAAAGACTCGAAAAAACACATCACGTTCCGCAAGAAAGTACTTCAACCAATGAAATTTCGATTTAGATAAAAGCACGCGAGTGACGTTGCTTTAATTGCACGTAAACAGCCCGTGTAAACAGTCGAAATGTTACTGCCCAATATAGCTGCCCTACATCGTAAAATATTGGGCTGCCACTTGATGCTAATAGAGACAGGTGATTGGTGGATTATATGTGAGGGTGTAATAACAAAAATTATTGGTGTATCACGAAGCACTATCCACAGACGTTTGGTAAAATATGGTATTTTTGTTGGCTCAACATAATTTTTTGTTTATTAACTTTACAACCAAGCAAGAATGCAAAATAATTAATACAATGGTTAAAAATAAAAAATAAAAAAACAGAACATGGTTGAAGGTATGGTCAATGTCCCATGTGAAGACCAACCTGACAAAAAATTACGGAATAGACATAAATTAAAGACAAGGACTAATACACTAATATAACATATGACAGGACAGATTAAGAAAATCGGCTTAAATTATATGAACGGCACTTAGAGCAGTACGTTTTCCAAGTCGGCGCACTCTGTTTATATCGAAAGAAGAGTCTAATTGAGAAAAGTAGTACACATAAAGTTGGTGCTTAAAAGAGAAAACAGACGTAATATTACGGATGATCGGAGAGAGATTGTTCCAGAGAAAGACAATTCGATTAAAAAAGGAGTTCCTAAAAAGAGAATTAACTGAGTCCTGCAAGGATTGGCTTGAAGAAAATTATCCTTGCTAGAACGGGTGCGAGACGAGAGGTGAGAAGAAATGGTAACAAAAGAGATGTCTAGATCGTAGAGGCCTTGTTTACATTTGAAGAAAAAGATGAGATCCTTTATTTCAAGATAGGACGACATAGGTAATAAGTTGAGCTTCTTGAGTCGCTCAGGATAATTAGGCAACTCGTAGTCTTGAAGTATAAATTTGGTAGCTCGTCTTTGAACACCCTCCAGGAGCGCAAGATCACGTGACGAACCTTGAGTTGCCCAAATCTCACTAGCGTGAGACAAGTGAGATCGGACGAGAGCAAGATAGAGTAGCCGACGGCACCGAGTATCAATTAATTGAGTGCGCAATTCCTGAGAAGAAAGCCAAGCAAGCGGTTGGCTTTAGCAATACAGCTGGCAATATGAGGGGACCATTTAAGGTCATTGCTCACAACCACACCAAAGTCGACTTGATTAGAAACACTCTTGATTGGTTCATTGTTGAAGTAATAGGAATGAGTTGGAGGGTTGCGTTTGCGAGATACTCTGAGCAGGAGCGTCTTTGACACATTAAATTTCAGTTGCCAAGACAGCGACCTGGAGTTGCACATAGAGTCGAGATCAAGCTGGAGGCCGGAGATCGCGTTCTGCTGATGACTGAATTGCGCGGTAACATTTACTATCATCATGAGCAAATAGTGCAACAGTACTGTTCCTGGTTACCCTTGGAAGATCATTTACATACCAAGTGAAAAGAAGAGGACCTATTTAGACTGCCATCTAAACTGGAAAGCACAAGTTTCTGTCATCTGTAAAAAAATAAAACGCAATATTGGGGCCATATCTAAAATTCGAAACTTTGTTAATATCATGCAGTATACTTATTAACCTGTATTATTCATTGATCACCCATTTCTTACTTATGCATTAATTGCTTGGGGAAATACTTATCATTCCTCAGTCAACCCTCTGTTTATTCTACAAAAAAGGTTATTCGTTTAATAACATTTTCTGATTATAATGCTCATACGAATCCTCTTTTCACGGAACTTAAACTCATTACGTTCCATGACCTTGTCTTCTATCACAATGCTTTATTTATATATGATTATTATGCAGGAAACCTTCCTCAAACATTCAATACCTATTTTGTACTAATAAGCCAAAAAACATAGTTATATAACACTAGACTTGATTCAAGATCATCATACTCTCTTCCTAAAATAAGAACCAATTATGGAAAATTTAATATTCGTTATGCTGGTCCAAAAATGTGGAACTCGATTGATGAGGATTTAAAAGTATTAAGTAAATCTAAATTTAAACGAAAATTGTAAAATATTCTACTGAACTCGTATAGTAATCTCGATTAGTATCTTATCTTGATAATATACTAATAGTTCCTATTTTGTTATATAGAGACGTAATACTCTCGAATTAGCATATCTTTGTCCATGTTTCTTTCTTACCAAATTTGTATTGCAAATATTTGTTTTAATTTCTCCTTCCGACCAAGTTGAAAATCTTGTATTATAATCAGCTAACTGTCTAGTCTAGCCCTTTGGTTATTACAGTTAGCTTGTACCTAATCCAAATTTAAAAAAATTATTGTGTATTGTAATGCAAATGAGGTACTAAATAAATAACTTGTCTTGTCTTGTCTATGACACTACCCTCCGCAACGTTAAGGAAAGATGAATAAACTCCTTCTATAACGACACGCTGTTTTCGATCACGAAGGTGATCGGCGAAACAGTTAAGAAGTGGACCGGCAATTCCATAATTTTTCAGTTTGGACAAGAGTTTGCTGTGAGACACAGAGTCAAAAGCTTTAGCGAAATCAAGATAAATAAGGTCGATTTCTTTACCGGAATTAAGAGCAAGAGAATTTTTCTGAGTTTTCGTTAAAGTTTGAGTAGCAGAAACGTTACTATATTGAAATAACCATTAAGCTGCAAGCATATGTATAGGTATACATATAGGTATATATGAAAATATATGTGTTCTCGGAGTTACGCTAAAATATGATTGCAAATTTATTCTTCGTATTCTTCGTTGACTGTTTGATGCCTAAAATCAGTGCCGGATTAACCATATGGCTGAAGTGACTTATACCACGGGCCCCGCGCTTTGCTCAGTTTCGATTTTTTAGCGCGGGGCCCAAAAAGTGTGGGGCCCCAAAAACCGCAAGGCCACGTACAAAAGTAAAAAAAAACGATGCTCCAAAATTTAAAAAAGAGGTACCGCAAATGAAAAAGCGAGGCGCCGGGGCCCCAAAACTCAAAAAACAGGCCCCAAAAACAAAAACAGAGGCCCCAAAACTAAAAAAAGCAAGA
Source organism: Chrysogorgia sp. JL179-B06 (assembly GCA_035772405.1). Lineage (NCBI taxonomy): Eukaryota > Metazoa > Cnidaria > Anthozoa > Scleralcyonacea > Chrysogorgiidae > Chrysogorgia > Chrysogorgia sp. JL179-B06. The sequence continues at coordinate 6,126,412 of JAYKKM010000035.1, read as the reverse complement.
ACCCATAAATAAAAAGCGAGGCCCCAAAAATAAAAAAAGCAAGATACCATAAATAAAAAAGCTAGGGAGGCCCCAAAAATAAAAAAAGCAGGGGGGTCAAGGGGCCCCGCGCTGATAATATGCCACGGGCCCCGCGAACCGTTAATCCGGCCCTGCCTAAAATCAATACCTTTCAAAGTGAATATTGGTCGCAAAGCGAGGGTGATAATCTCGCCGCGGCAGGGATCCATTTCTCACTAAAGGTTTGTATATATATATATATATATATATATATATATATATATATATTATATATATATATATATATATATATATATATAATAATATATATATATATATATATATATATATATATATATATATATATATATATATATATATATATATATATATATATATATATATATTTATTTATTTATATTTATATATATATATTTATTTATTTATTTATATTTATATATATTTTATTTGAGCGGAACATGGTAGGACCAACACCTTATAAGGAAGTAAAAAGTCGTTTCGGGTGATCCGTATGAATCGGACAATATTTGGGCAATGTTGTGAAGGCGGCCTTTGGCGAGTGGTGATCTGACGAACTACATAAAGAGGTTTTTACGAAGGGTATACACGTTTGCGTAATATAATAAGTACGTGTGTTATGTATTTAGATTCGCTAATTCCAAATCTGTATTCACAATTGAAAACGGTTAAATATTGATCGAGGTAACGTTCAAAATAATATACGACGAAGCGGTTGGCTCATTGCCGAATAATTTCTAAGTACATAAACCGTTTTTACGAAAGGCATACACGTTCTTGTAATATAATAGACACGTATGTTATGTATTTAGACTCGGTAATTCAAAAACTATTTTCAGAATTGAAATCGAGTGAATATTGTGTGAGATAACTTTCAAAATCTACGTACGACGAATCGGCCTTGGGATTTGTTATCGACAGACGCGGTTTGGGCACTGGGGACCATACATGCATCGGGAAAAGAAAGGGGTTATTGCGGAACGTATTTCTAGTAAACTACATAACTTAGCCTTTGCACTCTTATTTTGTAGGATATTACACGGGGTGGACTGGGGTGGAAATTAATAAGGACGTCCTCCGCATCGAATTTTTTGTATGTCCAAATCCATGGAGAAAATAATGGGGGTTACAAATCAATTGGGTGTCTAAGTTAAATCAAGCAATATCACGATCTTTTTAAAATGGTGAGTTTGTGTGTTCAATTCTTGTCACTCTGATCGTGGGCTCACTGGGTAGCCGTTGGATACCTAACACCTCTTGATGAATGAAGATAACTAGACTCACGAGCTTCAGGTCGCTCATGACATAAAGCAAGATCGGCCAAACGCCGTTTTGAGCATTTTTAATTGACATTTTATAACCTTCAGAATTCTGTAAATCTCTCCCAGAAATGTAGGATAATGGCAGGATAATGTATGGCATAGATTTAAAAATTTTAACAAAAATACAATTTTAAAATTCGATATTGTATTTTTATTGGATGAATAAAAACATTTATTATTATTGTTATATATTTATTTGTTCCAAACGAAAACAGTCAAAAGCTTCTTCGCCTACGATTGCAGAATTGCTGTGTGTATAGCTGTCGTAAGATGTCGCCCAAAGAACATTGAAATTGCTTCCGAGTAGTTGTGGTTGGTTGTCGTTCGTGCATCTTGCAATAAAAACAAGCAAATATATTGGTCTCCCGCTGTGATCATACAACACAAGAAAACCTGAACATTGAGAATATATACTCAAAATGAGTACTTATATTCAAAATGAATTCATATATTGAAAATATCTGGGTATTATTATATAAAGTAGAGCGTTTTATTGATTTTTCCACAACTAATAAAAGTAATCTCACATGTGTGATTATTTATGGTAATCGCACATGTGACGATTATCGCTGATACAGCACTATAGTCTAAAGCTGTTTTTCTAAGCAATTGGACATTTTTATATAATAAACAGAAAAATACATGGATGCTTGGAAATATGAAATTTATTTCTCGTGTTGACCAGGATATCTCACTCGTTCGCTGCGCTCAGTCGTTCGATATCCTGGTCAACACTCGAAATAAATTTCATATATTTAATTATGACCCGCCGTATACACGAAGTTAATAATTAAGAGCATTTTAGAGAGTTTAAGAAAATTGCGACGCGAACGTCAATTAATAAAGTCAAAGTTAGATTATTTTACGACCTGAAACAATAGATCAAGAATATTGAATTTCTGAGAAATTCTAAGTGCATGCTATAATGTCAAGTACGTTTACCGCTAATACTCAAAGGATGGAAAATTTCTCATAATTTCTTTGTTTTGGAAAACTATAATTATATTGTAAACACATATTACGGCGTCTTACATGTTCACGTAGTAAAGTCCCATTTTACTTCTCAGACACCGAAGACGGAGAAAGCGTTCAGTTGTAGTTACCGTTATACGGCGATTGTAGAATAATTACTAAGAAAAGTTTAAGAGAAAGAGGAAGGTTGCATTTTTCATAAACTCCGTAATGTCAGTCAATTAATTAGTGAAACACACGGACTGTTTTATTTCCAGTAATTATCTAACCCGCTGCTTTACTTATTTGTTTCATCTCCCGGTTTTCTCCCCCTCAAGTGAGCCAGACATTCGCTTGACTGACCTATTGTCGTTACGTTTTGTTTTGCATTCTAACGCTAACTGACCAATCACTGTACGGCATGACGTCAGGGTCACGTGGAGGAGAGACAAGCCTTTGACATATTATAGTGACTATAGATGATTTTTATCATTCAAGTACGTATTGGATACTAGTTCGATGCTCACGTATTGGATACTCCGTCCTTTGACAAGCCAATCCCAAGTGGCATATTTCACTGCTCCGTAAGTTAAATATATCATCGATCGTGTTCTGCACTTCGAGAAAGAGTGCTGTTTATATATTGCGTCATTTGATTATATTTTCATATTTTGAGCCATAATACCGACAAATAAAGTTAAATTTATTTCTTATTCATATACCACAAATACATATAGCATTTACATTCTTCATTATATCGATATATACTTACTTACTTACTTAGGTCGGGTACCAATCCGAGCCGAAATGACAAATTCCCACCAGATCTTTCTATCCTTCATGGCATTAGACAGTCCATCCCTCCTATCAATACCAGTGTCCGCTTTGATGTTATCAAGGAATGTGATGTTCCTTCTCCCTCTCTTTTCTGTGCCTCTTTTTGGTTCCCAGAGCACCCCCTTCGACGGTTCTTCCTCCGGATGTCGCACACAATGTCCTGCTAGACGCAATCTACTTTCTGTGATCTTCTCACTGATCTTCGGAAGATTCCCATATAGCATTTCGTTTGCAAGGTGTTGTTTCTACGATATGTTCAGGGCCATTCTTAGCATCCTTGTATAATAACCATCTATTCTCTTTTCCAACTGTTTTATTACCGTCCAAGTTTCACTTCCGTATAGGAACACAGACTCAACAGTAGCCACAAATAGAACTATGATCTTAGTGTGTCGTGGTAATCTGGATGTCCATATTTTCTTTAACTTGTGGCATGCTATCCATGCTTGGGCCTTTCTTGTGTTGTAATCCTTCTCAGAGCTACTAGTCCAGGCACCAAGGTATAGTTAAACTCATCAACATTTTCTAGTGATTTTCCACTTATAGTTTTCAGTTGGACTTCTCCTGACTGATTAAATGACATGATTTTTGTTTTCTTTACGTTCATGTGGAGACATACTTTGGCCACTGACGTTTCGAGTCTTGTTAGAAGCTCCTGTGCAGCTTATTGAATTTCATTGGAGAGCAGAGCAATATCATCAGCGAAGTCTAGGTCAGTGATAGAGACTGCTGGAACTCTTCGACTTTTCCTCTTTTCGATTGTAAAACCTAGATCTTCTTGTAAAACCTACGTCTTACCGGAGACTTCCGAATATGGTCGAGATCTATCAGTTTGTTTGATATGCAAATATCTGGAATTTCGTCACACATGCATAATGAGTTATCAGAGAATGTTATATATCTTTGCGTTCATGAAATAAAAACACTAAAGTGTGAATAACGCGTGTTTCTCCCACAACACCGAACTTCTTGATTTTAAAGGATTTCGTTCGAGAATGAAAGAGATATACACATTTCTCCAATAAGTCATTATGCATGTGTGACGAAATTCCACACATTTGCATATCAAAAACAAACTGATATATCTCAAAAAGAAAGCTAAGAAACGAAAATCTTCAAAAAAAGTTCTTTCAAACAAGACAATAAAACATTTTGAGGTTATGGGCACTTTAAGGGTGTTCGGACATATTTGGTTGCTAGACAACCGGTTGCCAAGGACAGGTCATTTAGCGCCCAATATGCTTCGTGATTGGACAATAAATTCAAGGTATAACCAAGATATTTTATGTGTGGAATATGTAGGCAGACTTCTTTCGTCTGGTGACGTGATCGACAAACACAAAAACTCTATAATTTTCGTCATTTTTCACATTATGCTACATTTGTGAGTGTCATGTAAACCTAAATTACTTCCTACAAAAAAGTACGTAATGATTTGTTGATAAATTAAATAAAAATTAAGTTATCAATATTTTATTGTGTTTTTTCACCATAAAAAATCGATATCCCGGCTACTTTTCAAGATAACAGTCCAGATTCTAATCGCATGTGAAAAATAATTTTACTTAAAACCTTCGAAGATTAAAGGACACTCCATATATGGCGCTTATGCTATATTACTTTTCCTTTTTTTCTATACTACTTTTTCGCAGGACCCGAGATCATAGATCAGATCGTAAATAAAACTAGAGGGGCACTGGAGCCATAATTTGATAACCAATTAAACACCGCCATATTGGGAAAATTGGGGGGAAAACATCTTGGTCCAAAATTCGTAATCGCTTAATAATTTTTGCGTTTCTTTTTTACTATTTGTTTATTTGGCGATTAAGCCTGTTGTTCTATTTTTACTCGGATTATTTGTGTTGATCGTGAGAAAAAATCACAAGGATTGCTTAATTAATATTAAAATCCTCTTCTGTTTGCCCTCCAATTTACCCAACATACATGTATAACAGTGTTCAATTGCATGGTTACGCGCGGTTGACTGAAATTAAGATTCAATGCCCCTCTAGTTTTATTGATGATTTACATGCCCATTCTTTTAACATTATGCGATCATCTCTCGTAATCATTGCACACAAGACGACTCGAATAATTATCTTTTGCCAATGAGTGTTCAAACGTTCACCCGTTTCAAATAATGCATGTTTTTTTGGTGCAATCGATTAAATATATTTCGACACAATCACCATGCAACGGCTACTTGGACAATAGTGAAGATTATCAGGTCCAAAACGCAATTACCATTTAACTATAAGTAATAGCATGGTATTTCGGAATATTGGTAAATGTCGCCGAAGGGAGGGTTTGTGGACTTTTACAAATCCTTTGGAAGTTTGGGGAACATTTCAACACTAATATTCCGAAATGCCATGTTAATATTAGTGTATTACGGTTAGGCAATGAACTAAAACATGTATACGCTTTGCCGGTTTAAGCTGATTGCATGTACTTAAATATGTGATATTTATGTACTAGACATTAAAGTATAGTTTAGTTTAAAACACAAGCAGCAGTGCTTTAAAACACAAGGCGATAGTCCAACCTCGTACCCAGGGCATTTTGCCTCCACGGCGGAAGGTCGGCGAAAATGGCCCTGGGAACGGCTTGTCCTTTCTATAATGCGATTGGCTTGTCATAATTGCATTCAGCCGAGTATAATTTGTTCATCTAAATCTGAATGCTGTCTTAAATTTTACCAGCCGATCATGTGACCAGCCGATCCCTGGGAACGAGGCCCTGGGAACACTGCTGCGAGTGTTTTGAACGGCTTCAAAAATAACTGCATCTAAATAACCAACTATTTCAGTGATTCAAGCCATTTTCACCAAGAAAATCGAAGGAAAAGTTTATGTAATTCAGGACGTCATTTTGAAGTGTAATTTGTAGGTTTAGTGCAGATATGGTACATGATTTGAGATTTGCGGTATTTCTGAGATAAATATACAGATAAATATACAGAAATTGTGTACACAGATCGAGATACGATTGTCGCTAAATCGTCCACTTCGCGAGGCCCTAGTTACCTATTGAAACTAGTCACAAATGAACGACTTAGACCCAAATAATAACCTGACATCGAAATGAAATGGTTAAGACAAAAAAAAGAAACGTAGGGCATAACTTATAAAGCTGCAGCTTTTTAAACAGTTATATATCCTTCAAAAACTCATTAATATTCATTAACCAAATTGTCCAATCACATTTCCGTATTTAGTCACGCGCAAGGCTTTTATACCTGATAAAAGCCATGAATACTAATCAGCATGAAAATTATATAAAGGCTCTACGAACTTTATATAAAATTCCTGCTAATTTGCATTTCATACATCAACCCAATTTACCTCTAATAGAAAATAAAAACCAGTACACTCCCTAGTGATTACAATCAATTGTTTTTGAAGCTATTTAAAACACTCGAACTCGCGTTTTATCATATCTAAAATGCTCGCGCTGCGCGCTCGCATTTTAAATATGATAAAACGCTCCTTCTCGTGTTTTAAATACTACTTAAAAAACTCATTAATAATTCATGAAGAAAACACAAAGGAAAATCACCACCGTGTCGTATCTTTATATGTGATAAAGATTCATCCTAATTTACATAAATCTCGGCTTAGACAACGTTATTTTTCAAAATTACTACGCCAACGAACTTACCAAATGCTGGTCGTTTTTTAAGCCGTTTAAAACACTCGCAGACGTGTTTTATCAGATATAAAACACTCGCAGACGTGTTTTATCAGATATAAAACACTCGGCTGCGCCTCGTGTTTTATATCTGATAAAACACTGCTGCTCGTGTTTTAAACATTACTTAAAAAACTCATTAATAATTCATGAGGAAAACACAAAGGAAATCACTACCGTGTCGTAGGTTTTATATGTGATAAAATTTCATCCTAATTTACATAAACTTTTTCTTTGATTTTCTCGGCTTAGACAACATTGATTTTCAAAAATACTACGCCAATGAACTTATCAAATGGGTCGTTTTTCAAGCCGTTTAATAAACTCGCAGCACGTGTTTTATCAGATCTAAAACACTCGGGCTCTGCTGCTCGTTTATTAAACAGTACTTATTGGACTGTCTATTGTTGTTTTGGGGCTATTATCTTGTTAATAATTAAAGTTTATCTTTAAAGCGGAGAAAAAAACCCGATTCCTGATATTGCGCTCAGGATATATCAAAAAAGTATAAGCTATCTTGATCAAATTGTCAGGGGTAACAGTATATACATTTCTCTTAGAGATGAACTAAAATAATTGAATAACTATCTGAAATTGTTATGAAATAGTAACAGTTTTAGTGAAACCAATCGTATACATTTCCATATGTGCTTTTGCGGCAATTTCTGGACGAATGTTTGTGGAATTATGCAACTAGATAATTGTTAGCATTGTCCTTTTTGGCGTTTATATCGTGCTTATAATTATTGTCAATGTTTACCTATTTTGAAAATAGCACACACAGTTACGACAGCGTCACAGGTTTACTGAACGTACTAAGGAAACTAAAGACGAAAAACACCTATTCCAAGATTTGGATATGATGTTTCCCGTATGTTTTTATGAGTTATATATGTTGTTTTGTCATCTATAGGCCCTATAGGCGTTGTTTTAACGTACGATATAATGTATCAACGTAATATCACCCTTTTACTGCTGAATCTTAAATTAGAAATGAGTTAATCTTTCTAAAACGATTGATGTAAAATATAGTCCGTATTATAAGCCGCAGTTCTCCTGAAGTTGACGCCGTCCTGAACACGTGAAAATGCTCTTAGATATATAGTTTATAGAACAAGAACGGCATTTAGATATATTTTCTTGCAAATCATTCAATTTCTTTTAAATAAATCTCTAAACTCCTTTTCTCCGAAAACATTTTCTCAAAAAACATGGCGACGGGCAATGTAGCTATATCTTGGTAACCATGGTAACAATGTGTTGCAACAAAAAACTATTTGAAATCCTGACTTGGGTTACGATGAACATCTAGGCGTGGGGTTATAGTTTAGGATTAGGGTTTGGGATAGGATTCATGATTATTGTTATTCCAAGGACATTTGAAAAATGATGATATTGTTATTTCAAAATCATACTGTCCCTACAGCGTGAGGGGAGCGCCGCCGAGTAAAGACCTTGGGTACGAGGTTGTTTTCGCAGCAGGTGTTGTGTTTGTAACCGTTATAGATAACTTGAATTCCGAAAAATGGTGGTCAGCACGAGCTCCCAGGTATATCTTTAATTTTAAATGAAATCTCGTAGTAACACATCTTAGACACTTGTTTTGGTTGTGTGATTCATGGTCTTTTTGCACATGCATGATACAGCGAAATTCGACACGGGCTTCGCACACACGCGGTATACGCATATATATATTTATTATGCATTTCTATCTTGATTTTGCTTTCTTGTTATAACATACATATTCTTTGTCGAATTAATCTGTATAGGTAATGACGCCAACATACACGGATGCTAGGTTTCTCGTTATTGTTACCAGAACATATTTATAAACACGGCTGAGGAAGATCTATAACCACAAATTGAAAAAGAAAACTGTCTTTAACAGGACTTGACAAGTAAGATTTATTGATAATTTGTGACAGATTTATGGAATTTTCAAATTTCTTTTCACACTCCAATGTATACTTAACACTCTAAAGCTTTACTCTGTATACCGAGTCCGTTTGCGAAGTCAGTAATATAAGTTCGACATTTTATGCCAATTATAATTGGTTCGGTTTTTGTGTTATCCGCCTCAGCCTTTGAATTCGGCAGCTGATAATAAAGCTGGATTTCGATTAAGCGAGTATAGTCGCGCGAATGACTTTTCTAATTGTACAAATTGAATGGTTTTCTACTTGATTGCAAACGAGCGCTCATAAATAGGAGAAAGTCGCTCGCGCGACTATATTCGCTTAATCGAAATTCAGCTTTATACAAACCTCGGCGTTGATAATTCTCTGTAGCCTGCTCAACCTTATTTGATAATAGCGTTGCGCACAGATGGCGTGTTTGTCAATGTTTGTCTGAGTCTATAATTAAATTCACGTCCCGCTAAACAATAGGAAATAGTTCATTTGGTAGTCAGTTTTGGTTTATAAATAGTAACTGTGCGCTTCGCTATTAGTTTTAATGTGCCTATAGACCTCTTTCATAATGGCGGCCAGTCTAAATATTCTTTTATACTGTGTATATGCATGCAAATTAATACTGTGTATATGCATGCAAATTAGCCTTTCTGGCCTCGTTACAAAGCAAAGATTATTTGGAACAATTAAGACGCTTGCTCAGGCGTTCACTCCGACTGCAGGCAACGAAATATACACAAGGTGGCAAAATAAATGGGGGTTAATGGAACTGCTCAAGACTATAAAGTCCCTAAATGTCTATTGATGTCACTTGATGTACACAATTCACAAGGAAATTGTGCACTCTGACACTGACGACGAAAACAGACGCGGCCATTTTAAACCTCCGCGCTACTCCTACGGGCAGGCGGAGTAATTACAGACACACGAAAGAGGTCAGAAAGGCTAATTTAAATGAATATAAAAGAATATTTAATTTGGGTTCCATTTGAAAAAAGTCTATAACCCCAAAATAGTTGAACATTGAAATATTTGATTTGATCTTTCCCTCGACCGACTTTATACAGGTTTAAAGGCTAGTTTCCACTCAGGAAAATCTTCAGCAGGACCGGAACGGACAGGGAAGTTTTCTTTGTCTTGTGAGCTCTCGGTTGGAACTAACGAATTTAACACAAAGGAAACTTTCCTGTCCGTTCCGGTCCTGCGGAAGATTTTCCTAGAGGATTTGAGTGAAATCGTTGATACAATCTCTAGTTCAAGTATACAGTCAACGTTTGAATTCCGGATAAACATTTCTCTAGCCGAAGAATATTGTATCCGAATTGTTGAGTGGGTTGACGTCACAGCATTGGCATTTCGAAAAACAAATCCTTATGGCCAAAATTTACGGGAACCACCAAGTATTTTGATAAAATACACAATAACGGTGACTCCGAATAACGTAAACATATTCATTGAGAATTCAACGTTCCGACTAGCTTGAAGTCATCATCAGGAATGCTAACGAATTGACACTTCCAATACATCAAAACCCTACTAGAATTTTCTCCAGACACAAACGATACCATATCTTGTAACCTAACCCAACTAATTTTTAATAACTGTAAGATATTGACAACGCTGAACACTGGTCGTTGTTACTCTTTAAAGAATCCCTCGCAATTCGCCGCGGACAAAATCCAGATTTAAACCACGGAACTAAAGCCTAGAGAGAATCAATTATTTTCTATTAATAGTTATTATCTAACTGTTTTCTGCTTATTGCTGCCTCCCCTCAGGGAGGCAGCACACTATTCTTGACGTAACTCGTGCTCAGTCTCTTTGCCGAACTATGTATAGCCGACGAATATCTCGATTTGTTCGAATTTAGTCTGTCCGGACGCAGTTTCCGGGGGGGCACGGGGGAGGCACTTACTAGGGAAAAGTTCAAACTACAGAAAGATTGCTTCTCAACGCTTTTAACGCAATCGCTGTATGTTTCTTATTTGAATCGTTCGAGAGAATTTGATAGCATGTGGACACGCTTTTAACGCAATCGCTGTATGTTTCTTATTTGAATCGTTCGAGAGAATTTGATAGCATGTGGACAAGAATCCAGATATTTCGATAAACGCAATCGCTGTATGTTTCTTACTTGAATCGTTCGAGTGTATTTGATAGCCTGTGGACAAGAATCCAGATATTTCGATAAACGCAATCGCTGTATGTTTCTTATTTGTATCGTTCGAGAGTATTTGATAGCCTGTGGACAAGAATCCAGATATTTCGATAACAAACGCAATCGCTGTATGTGTTCGAGAGAATTTGATAGCCTGTGGACAAGAATCCAGATATTTCGATAAACGCAATCGCTGTATGTTTCTTATTTGTATCGTTCGAGAGTATTTGATAGCCTCATGTGGACAAGAATCCAGATATTTCGATAACAAACGCAATCGCTGTATGTGTTCGAGAGAATTTGATAGCCTGTGGACAAGAATCCAGATATTTCGATAACAAACGCAATCGCTGTATGTTTCTTATTTGTATCGTTCGAGAGTATTTGATAGCCTATCAAGAAGCATGATTTATAGTGGCAGTGATTTATCATAAATTAGTTTACTAAACATCAACTACATAGTCATAATGTATGTAGTTTAAGCCTTGCCAAATGTATTCAGATAAGTGATAGTTATTGTAATTTAAGTCTGTTGTATTTGAATGTAATTAAAATAATTGAAAAAATGTGTACATGCTACAGTATGTCTTTTACAATGTATATAATCATCCCCAGGATTTATTCTCGAAATTTTATCAAAAATTAGCCTACCCATGTCCCCCCATGCCTTCTGAGGCAGCACTTCACTTGCGATAGTAATTCCTAGTATTATTATATACTGCTGTAAACGTCAACTCGTTAGCATTCCTGATGATTACTTCAAGCTAGTCGAAACGTTGAATTCTCAATAAATATGTTTACGTTATTCGTTAAATGCCAAAATATTTTATATCTATTTATATTTTATATCTTATGTTCCAAACTCCGATTCACGCTTCATTTGGAATCTATATCATTAATATCCGCGTAATAGCCTACGTCATAGTCTGTGAAGTTAGAAAAACACAGACGACGAACCAGCCGTTAATCGTGTTCTACTATAAGGAATTTATATAGTAGACAATGATTGGTCGCCTAGAAAATTTAGTTAATACGCGATATTCAATTGGTTAAGAACTGCTTCCGTTTTCAATGTTTGTTGTTTACCACGAAGACAGTTTGTCAGACGCCTCAACGTATTCTTTATAAACGAGACTATTAAAGAGTTTGCTAATACTTTCAAAGCCAAAGGCAAAGGATGACTGTTTATAGTCGCCATAATTTTGGTTCGAGGATGATCAAACAGTCGAAGAGATGTGGGAATCGAATTGGTAATCATACGATATTTCCAGGTAGCCGTCGAGTGCCGATTTCGTTTTAGCTTTTCAGCTTGTCCTATTTGTCAATTAGAACTAAGTTTGCTCTTCATATGATTTCTTAAACTTTTAGTGAATACTCGTTAGTTGCTATAAGCATAGACTTGCTCCAAGTCCGCCTCTTATTGTTTCGGGTTTGTTTAAAGACGGGTTTGTTTCGAGAATACGGGTTTGTTTCGAGAAAGGTTCTTTTCAAAACCTTGAAACAAACCCGTCTTTGAAACCAAACCACTCTCGAAATAAACCCGTCTTCTCGAAACAAACCCGTCTTTAAACAAACCAGAAACAATCAAGAGGCAGACTTGGAGCAAGTCTACGATAAGGCATAAGCACACCATAAGCATTGCGAATAATCGGCATAAATTACAGAACACACAATTTGGCTCGACCTCGTACCCAGGGTCTTCTCAGTAGTGGAGCGAGGGAAGAGAAGACCCGTAAAGGCTGGTCACGTGACTCCAAGGATATTGGATTATTTTGTAACCTGGCTTATTCTCGCTTATATCATCCGGGGGGGGGGGGGCTGGATCGCTGTGAAGACATACCACAAACTTCTATAATTGAAAGTATAAACAGTATATGGATAATTTAAAAAGATTACAATTTATTGGAAAGACAGTACGGACTGCAGACAAGTTGAAAGCCTTGAAAGATGGTGGATTACTTCGAAAAATACGTTGATTTACTGGACATTTGTTGCTGTCATAAGATAGACATGATTAGTATTTAAAATAATAGTCATAGTCTGACTGTATTAAAATTGTAAATTCGAACTGTTCTGGAGTTGATCATGTTTATCTTATGACAGCAACAAATGTCCGTAAATCAACGCATTTTTCGAAGTAATCCACCATATTTCAACTTCTGTCTGCAGTCCGTACTGTCTTTCCAATAAATTGTAATCTTTTTAAATTATCCATATACTGTATTTTCAATTATAGAAGTTTGTGGTATGTTTTCACAGCGATCCGGCCCCCCAGATGATATAAGCGAGAATAAGCCAGGTTACAAAATAATCCAATATCCTTGGAGTCACGTGACCAGCCTTTACCAGGGTCTTCTCTTCCCTCGCTCTACTCCCCTCCTATCCCGGGCGCTCCTTCCCCGGGCACTGAGAAGACCCTTGGTACGAGGTTGAATTTGGCTCTGATGCACAGATCCTACTTAGCATATATCGTAATTGCAAAAAAAGATTTTATTATTAAGTCAATTATATGTCGAGTATCCAATCATCAGGTTTCTTTCTCCCTCGTGGTCTCGACATGTTAAACACACGAAACATGCACGTGAAATTAATAGCAAAATGCACATACAGATGCTTGTCTGAGTTTAACCTTAAATGTCCTAAACAATATAAGAAATGGGTCATTTAGGAATTTTCAACAAGAGTCAATTTCAACAAAAATAAAATCTGTGGGCAATGCTATATTGACCGTAGCGATAAAGATGGCGGTTGTACATTTAACCACAATGCGTTGCGAACCTATACTTGCTCAAATAACAGCTAGGCAATAACATGTTAACAAGAGCTTTTTATACGAGCAACGAATTGTGGTTGAATTAAGTATTCGGCCAATTTTCGATGGACGTCCCCCCAGTCAAAGTGGGTTCACAACCCCATTGCAATACTTTGGTTACTTGTCAGAAAAGTTGAAACTGTAAACGGAAAAAGATTCTTCGTTTATTCCTAATATTTTTTTCTGTTTAAAGGTGAAAGCAAGTAATTGACCAGTAGAGCACAACATCGCTGACAACGGAAGTGGAAATATTTCGTGCGTGATGGCATTTCGCAGCGATCCATGCTCAGATCAACCCCCTCCTTATGTGCTACCATTTATAACAACAGCTCTTTCAGCTTTCTTCGCTCTAGTCACCATACCAGGCAACGCCGTCGTGTTGATAGCAATGTATCGCGATCCATATGGAAACCTTCGAGTACCATTCAACTACCTTGTCTTAAATCTCGCCATTGCCGACCTATCGGTTGGAGTCATTGTCGATCCATTATCCATAATCTATCATGTACATGAAGGTTTAAATGTAAGTCTTCCGGGATTCGGTATCGAGATTGAAAACGTGGCCTACTTGATAGGTTGCACAGCTTCTGTTCTCAGTATGGCGTTCATGACCGTTGACCGATACCTCGCCGTAGTTCATCCCGCCAGTTACAGAATACATCAAACAAAGAGAAGAGTAACGATCACTTGTGTTGTGATATGGTTGATATCAAGCTCGGTCAGTTGTCTGTATTTTGTCATCGGCGATTCTCTATATCGCTTTGTGTTTGCAAACGTGGTTGTCGTGTTCACGTTCTGTATTCTTGCGTTCTCCTTTTCTCGCATCCACCTCGCGCTGCAGCGCCAAAGAGCACGACTAAGTGTGCACGGAATCACCTCGTCAGCTCAGGTTCATTCTAACGACATGAGATACGAATTACGCGTCACTAAAATGTTCAGCATCATTTTACTCTGGTATGTGATCTGCTACTTGCCTGCTTGTGTGGCAATTTACATCGTCAATTTCTGCCATGTCTGCAGTTGTGACGTCATTCACTGGATGAGGGACATGCAGTTATGCTTTCTGTTGATGTCGTCGGCTGTGAACCCGTATGTCTACGCCTGGACATCGCCTCGATTTCGCTCGGCCTTCCTCAAAATCCTTTGCCTCGAACAATATGACAACAGACATCAAGGAATAACTTCATCAGAACATCCAATGTCATTGAGATCACGTTTAGATGTTTCCTGAAGTAAGACAATTCAGATTAGGAATTTCGTTGCAACATTGAAATCCAAAATATCTGTTAGGCTTAAAAAAATATTGTCAAACTCTAAACCATTCATTTTGAATTATGAAGTATACAAACTTTGAATGGTAAAATCATTATAGCTAGAAATACGTGTACACAACAGCCCCTCGCTCGATGGTAATACTACAACAATAATTGGAATTTATGACCCTATTGATATAATATGCACCAAATGTCATGTTAAATTTCAACTAAATAAATTAATTAAATTTAAACTAATTAAAATTTACCTCTATACGTGTTCGCTAAAACGATAGCTATCACACAGTATTGATACCCTGGAGATTGTACCATAGTATACTCCGTCACGATCAGTATCACCCTACTCGCGAGGGGTCGAGGTTACGCATGTAATTTGGTGCATCTGTAGGTGGTCTACACATCGGCTAATGAATTTCCTGCTTTTGCATCTCATTAATTATTTGTTATTGTTTATCGGATCTAATTGGCCAATTTATGTCAGATGATTATTTTACGCATAAACGTTTGATAACAGGGTTTGTATTTCACTCTACGTTTCACTGGTCTAACAAAAGACCTTTGCTCGAAATACATTCACAAATCGCGTCACCGATTAATTCAGTTACAATGGCGTTACGGATCTGCAAATTGAGTTCGTGGTTATACCGGCCGACCATTTTGAAATTCGTGTTCGCAATGGAGACAATTTCAAAATGGCGATTATTACGAGAACAAAACGGCAACTAGCAGCTATATTTACAACTCAATAAGCTTAAATTTATATCATTTTCGTCCTTTGTGCATTTTGACATACAGTCGAACCTCTATTAAGCGGCCACACTCTGCTAAACGGCCACGTGTCAAAGTCCATAAAATATTCCCTATAATTTACAGTAGATTACCCCTCTATTATACGGCCACCTCTATTAAGCGGCCACGGCCACCTACAAGCGGTCCCAATTGGTTTTTTGTATTATTTTTTACCTATATTAGACGGCCAGCCTGATTTATTAAGCACAATTTTACCGCAAGAGCTACCGAAAATAAAAGTTGAGCTAAATTAGAGACCATAGAACACTTGGTTGTTGTCAGTATATGTATTTTATTCAACACATGTCACTTGAAACCTCACTCAAGTTTACAGGTAATCAAATTCAAAAACATTGTCGGTAATAAAAATATCAGCATATCCGGTCCAGAGAAAACACTTACTTCGCATCAAATCTCTCCTTTTGTTTCAGCCAACTGATTGAAAATGCATCTCCTGTGAAGCGATATTCACAAGGAATTTCCAAGCCATAGTCGCCACCTCTATTTCACGCGCTTGCACTAGCTAGGAGTTCGTCGCTCGTTTTAGAAACTTTGTGAGCCAGATTACATACTTGTTACTATTATCAGGGATTTAGAATTGAATAAAAATTCTTTTGACCAAGCGGCCACCTCTATTAACCGGCCACAAAGCCATTCCCCGAGGGTGGCCGTTTTATAGAGGTTCGACTGTACGTGTATGTTATCAAGCGAATTGTTCCGAAACAATTGGTATGTTACACTTACAGTATCAACCTCTGCTTAGCCTGCATTTCTGAAGGCGTTTTTAACGGCCCCAACCCCCAAAAGCCGCCAGCTACGCAGGCTAACTTCAACTCTGATGCCATTGCAGCTTTGCGTTGCCATTTTTTTGGGATTTACTTTCAAAGTTTTTCATGCTTCGACAACGTTAAAATCGGCTTTGCATAGGTATGTTTACACCCACTGATATATCTCGCCATTGCGACAGAAATTGACGGCAGAAGTTGTCGAATGTGACCGTAGCTTTAGAGTTTTCCTACGCAGCCCACTGATTTTTATATTAATAATATACATGAAAAAAATGCTTAATTCTAGTGATTGGCAGAGTGGCACAATTTCAAGGAAATGCAATGGAAAAAGAAAATAAAATGCAGAAAAATGAAATACTTTGGAAAAGCACTGAACATGCACTTTCTTTCGAACCTTGTTTAGTCGTTGAATGTATTATAATTCGTTGATTATTGAATAAATTACTCAGTCATGCGACTCCCGAACGTCACAAACTTTTCTCAAGTACATTATTCAATTGGTAATGAAAATTTTTATATGACGCACACCCGTGTGACGTGTGTTTTCCAAAAGAGCTCAAATTGTGCTCACCCTTCGCATTCACATGATCTGAATCACGTGGGTAATCTGTTTCTGTTCAAAAATTCCTTATTGAAAATTAATTTTTCGGAAGATACCTCGCTGAAAATGCTAGATTCTAGTTCGATTCTAGAGTTTAAAAAAACAAATATTTCTAGGGATGCATGCCTCCCAGAATTTACAATTATAGTCATGACCGCAATTATAGCCGCCTAACAATTATAGTCATCGAACGAGGTAAGTCGTTAGAGTGGACGCCCGCGGGCCCTTCTGACGCGCCAATTCCTGTCGTTCAACCTGTAGGTTGTAGCCAACCTGTCGCCCCTGCCGTCAACTCCACTGCACACACATATACACACACACACACACACACACACATATATATATATATATATTCGATGTTTCGAGCTACATATTTCGATTAACATTATTCTGCACTTATATCTTGGCCGAAAAAAACTGTTTACGGATTATTATTATGTCAGTACAATTACATTTGATTCGCATTTTATTGTATAATTTCACCTTATTAATAATAATAGTCTTTATTAAAAGAACACGCAGCAGACGTGCGAGCTTACAAGAATGTGGTATAAAAAGTTAAAATACATTATATCAGCTATATTATATAGAGTTAAAAAGACATCTATTTACAGAAACTCTTTTGAAACGTTCAGTGCGCACACGTAGTAAAATGAAGTTGGGACCTACTATAGTTCTCTAATTACTAGTTCTCTCCAGAGGAAGGTCATAAAGACAATGGTACGGTTTTACCAATAATAGCACAGTTGTCGAGATGACGTCAGTACCCAAGTTTGTCCGTATTTACCCATAATTATTGCGGCCATAACAAAAGAAAATAGCTCATTTGCAATCATTTGTGAGTCAAATTTGGTTTGTTTGTCCGCATTTTTCAAATAGCAACCGCTTAAACAACCTCGTACCCAGGGTCTTCTCAGTGCCCGGGGAGGGAGCGCCCGGGGTGGGAGGGGAGTGGAGCGAGGGAAGAAAAGACCCTGGTATAAGGCTGGTCACGTGACTCCAAGGATATTGGATTATTTTGTAACCTGGCTTATTCTCGCTTATATCCTCCGGGGGGCCGGATCGCTGTGAAAACATACCACAAACTTCTATAATTGAAAGTATAAACAGTATTTGGATAATTTAAAAAGATTACAATTTATTGGAAAGACAGTACGGACTGCAGACAAGTTGAAAGCCTTGAAAGATGGTGGATTACTTCGAAAAATACGTTGATTTACTGGACATTTGTTGCTGTCATAAGATAAACATGATTAGTATTTAAAATAATAGTCATAGTCTAACTGTATTAAAATTGTAAATTCGAACTGTTCTGGCGTTGATCATGTTTATCTTATGACAGCAACAAATGTCCGTAAATCAACGTATTTTTCGAAGTAATCCACCATCTTTCAACTTCTGTCTGCAGTCCGTACTGTCTTTCCAATTGAAATTGTAATATTTTTAAATTATCCATATACTGTTTATACTTTCAATTATAGAAGTTTGTGGTATGTTTTCACAGCGATCCGGCCCCCGGATGATATAAGCGAGAATAAGCCAGGTTACAAAATAATCCAATATCCTTGGAGTCACGTGACCAGCCTTTACCAGGGTCTTTTCTTCCCTCGCTCCACTCCCCTCCCATCCCTTGGCGCTCCCTCCCCGGGCACTGAGAAGACCCAGCTGGGGCTATTGATGTCTTTATCCTGAGAGTGCCTATCTGGGGTTTGGGGATTTTACATATTCGTAATCTTTGAGTTCTACGAAGAAGAAATGTAATATATCTTGTCGTTCGAAAATTTCATCTTCATGCCTTTTCCCCTGCTAAAGTTGATTTACTATTCACATGAAATGACGTCAAACAGGGACACGCGAAGTCATTGCACATTAATTCAACAGTGAAATACAAAGAAAGTTTGGCTCTGAGCTTTTAGACAGAATTCGCTCAATTCCCAAACTTTCATCGTATTTCACTGCTGAATCAGCGTGCAATGTTTTTGCGTGTCGCTGCTTTGACGCCATTTCCTGTAAATAATAAATTACTTTAGCAGGTGGAAAAGGTATACGAAGATGAAATTTTCCCACGACAAGATATTTTACAATTAATTTCAAGTGATTCCAAAGATCACAAATATGAATATAGCTGTGCCTCCTAAAGGAGGCACAACTATATTCATATTTTATTGACAAATTGATACGTGTTATTCAACTTAAAGAGTAATTTACCTTAACGTCAGTAAATACTGCATGATTAAGTTGAATGACCCTTGAAAGTAGTTATTATTTGCAGTCGGTTTATGTTCTCTCAACACGAAATGAACTAAATCCTAAGTCAAACAATAATTAGTTCAAACACTATGCAATATGGCCATGAATGTCATTGTAGTTATGACAACGCAAATATTATCATATATAAAAACACCAAGTAATTTATTTTTCCTTTTAACGTCTGCTTTGCTTGCACTGTAAACTGTGCATTTGGTTCTTGGAATGAAAAAGTTCTTGCAACCAAGTTAAAAGGTACTGTAATATATGTAATATATATATGTATATAATGGCTGCTGTAAGAATATTATTTGCCCTATGTTGTGTTATCGTTGTTTTAATTAAAGTTTTATGGCAAAGACATTAAGTAAAGGAAACCACCTGAGGTTGAACCCTCATGGTTTGCGAAGTGTTCCATTATTAAGTTTATTTGGAGAAAAAGAACATTGTGTGTTTATATGTGATATTACTTCAGTATACGAAGTGACAATGTATGATAATGGCATAATGCATCAATATCAATGTGACAAACTGCCGCATATATTGTAAAGAGCAATTTAGGGCAGTTCTCGTATATCAATTAACATTGATACGGGGAGGTTACGGTATATAAAACACCTGGTATGGATTGCTCATTGTTTTAAGTCTTAAATATAACGATCTGACCTGATATACACGTGGGAAGTACATTTGTGTATATCGTCCGCTTTTTCAAGGAACTATTTTTCGCTTAGTTTAAAATTTTGGAGCATGAGAAGTGAATGTTAGTGGAATACGCTGCATATTCATTTTCACTGCTCCGTGCAGGGTTAATTAATTATATACCATAGAATCTCGAAAGTAACCGCCCCTCGAAAGTAGCCGCCCCCTCGAAAGTAGCCGCCCCCTCGAAAGTAACCGCCCCCCCCAAAAAAAAAGTAGCCGCTGCCGATGTCTATAACTATTGTATAAATAAGTTGTAACATCTGTTTAACAATTTATTTTGAATGGCATGGATTAAAACATATATAAAACAGTAATATCAAAGATTCAGGAATTTCAGACAGTAGTTATAAGTTTGTCATCGTTCAGACGTCCTCTTCCATTTCGGTATCTGAATATTCGGTATCTGAATATCATGTAATTTAATAAAAATAAAACAAAACTTTGAAACGTTGTGCAAAATGTACAGCATGTTAAAACTTGACCGATGCTAAAAATAACAACCTGAAAGTATCATATATTTTGTATATGATACTTTACAATGATATATTTCTGTCTCCATAGGTAACAACCCATGGAGACAGAACATTCTTGGTTGCCGATGCAAAACTCTGGAATTCATTACCAGAGCAAATTAGAAGAACTGACTGTTTAAATAGTTTAAGTCAGCGCTTAAGACTTTCCCTTTTTTCGAATTAATAATTTTGTAGTTATCATAGCTATATTATAATGATACCGTATAGAATCTTGAAAGTAACCGCCCCCTCGAAAGTAGCCGCCCCCTCGAAAGTAGCCGCTTTTTTAAACAATTACAGTCAAACCTGTATTAAGCGGTCACCCTTTATTAAGCGGTCACTTGGCAAAGTCCTGAAAATTTCGTAACTTAAATACTGTTAAAGTGCATATAACGTCTGTGGGAATTTAACATATATGTAATCTATGGATTCTCCTGAGGTAATTTTTTAACATATCTTGTCAGCCGAAAATGTCATCTTCATAGACTTTTTTGCTGTTAAAGTTGACGGAAATGACGTCATAGCGGGAATCTGTAAAGAGGTTTTCATATAGACAGATGCCCGCTATGACATCACTTCCGTCAACTTTAACACCAAAAAAGTCTATGAAGATGAAATTTTCGGCTGACAAGATATATTACAATTTATCTCAGGAGAATCCATAGATTACAAATATGTTAAATCCCCACAGACGTTATATGCACTTTAAAGTAACCTTTAGTAAACGGTCACCTCTATTAAGCGGACGCGGTCACCCTTTGTACAGTCCCAAAGTAGGTATTTCATTGCCTTGAACTCGTTTTAAGCGGTCACCACAAACTTTACCCAATTTTATTGACATCAAGAACTTTTGTTAGCCAATTTTAGGGAGACGGATTTGAGCCAAATTAATCAGAGACTATTTTTCTGCGGTCTAGCTACGTCTGAAGAATTTAATCTGAAGAACCTAGTTTGTTAATAAATTTACATCTCGCTATTAACACAATGTAAATTTATTAACAACTTAGGCATTAAATTGTTATTTTGTGTTCATAGTTATTTTTTTATTGTTCCCTTAATTTCTGTTCAGATTTATAAACCGAGTTTTAGCAGGTCACATTTTAATATACAATAATCAGACCCGTTTAGCGGTCACCCTGCGTTAAGCTGTCACTACGCAATCTCCAAGGGTGACCGCTTAATAAAGGGGTTCGACTGTACTACGAAAACCTGAAAGTAGCCGCCTGAAAGTAGCCGCCCTTCTTAAAGTAACCCCCCCCCCCCCCGAAAGTAACCCCTTCCGATGTCTATAACCATTGTATAAATACATTGTAACATCTGTTTAACAATGTATTTTGAATGACATGGATTAAAACATGTATAAAACAGTAATATCAAAGATTCAGGTATTTCAGACAGTAGTATAAGTTTGTCTTTGTCATCGTTCAGACGTCCTCTTCCATTTCGGTATCTGAATATTCGGTATCGAGTACGTTAAATCATCAGCATTAGATAATAAGTACAACTCTTATGTAATTTAATCAAAATAAAACAAAACTTTGTGCAAAATGTACAGTAGTGGTTAAAACTTGGCCGATGCTAAAAATAACAACCCGAAAATAACCTCCCATCCGAAAGTAGCCGCCCTTAGAGGTCACTAATTAAATAACTTAAGTAACTTTAAAGTGCCGCTAACCCCAAAAACGTTTTTGGCTTTATCAAATCTTGACATAATTTCTGGTATTTCTGCGAAAATTAAAATGATTGAAATTGAAGTTTCTTTTTTTTTCTACGTCGGATTTTTACGTCTGCTGTGCACGCTATGCGAAACTCAAAATGGCGTCCCGTCATGGCTGGTCAACCCGTTTTCACTATTTTAAAGGTGTTTGCATTTAGTTACAAAGATATCCTGTACCTATATAAGAGTCTGTAAATCAAGCTTTCATTTGACATATAGCAGGAGTTTTAAAGGGCAGTGGTTCAAAAGACGTCGTCGGAAAAATATTTGGCGTAAAAGTTCGCACTAATAACTTTTGGAAGCTACTTCATGTATGCCAATGATTATGAATTGATATGGTAGGATTACTGCGTCTGCTGTGAAACAGCCCCAGTTGCTCGTTAGCATGTATGTTTTTGTCAACCTTGTCGATAAAACATTACGTATACATTAGAAATACGTATCCGCAATAACCCATCGCCTACTGTTCAATCCACTGACCCCTACATCTTACACAGGCCGTGCGACGGAGAGGTACTGGGGACCATTCTGATTGCGAAACATATATAGCAAGCAGTGAATGAGGTGGAGGGGCAGAATGACATCTTATGCTAAAATTAAACTGTTTTAAAATTGCTATATAACAATTGGCGAAAAGGGAGCAACTGCCTTGCCCCATAGGCTCCAATGGCACAAAACTTATAATGTTGAGTTTCAATCATCGCTCACAAGAAAGCTCTCGTATAGTTGTACACATTCTGGATCATTTCAGTTTACAATTAGGTGAAAAAAGATTCTCTTGATAAGGCCTTCGTAGTTTGCATCACTAACGCATCAATAGTAGACATGCAATAATGAACATGCAGACAGGATGTTGTATTGGGAGACTGAAAGGTCCAAACAACCCCTAGTCCAATTACACCTTAATCTTAAAAGGGACACTCCGGCCCAAATACAAATGTAGTTCATATGAAAGATCTTACTGACTTTAGATTATTTCCAAAGTTTCAGCATTCCTATCAATTTAGTTAAGAAGATGTGGCTAGTTGAAGTTGGAGAGTTTGTCCAATTTCGACGCCATTTTGTTTCTCAAATATGACGTCACTGAGTGACGTGTCTCGTATTATGCCTAAGAAGCTCCTCTACTTTCCTGCATGATGAACTAAATAGTTTATTTCGACTAATTTTCGTCCAAAGACCATTCACAATAACTATCACTATGTGATCGCCATCAAAACAACTCCACTGATGATAAAGAATCACTCAATGACGTCATATTTTCAAAACCAATATGGCGTCAAAATCCACAAATTTTCAACTTCAACTAGCAATATCTTCTCAACTAAATTGATAGGAATGCTGAAACTTTGGAAATAAACTAAAGTCAGTAAGATCTTTCATATGAACTGCATTTGTATTTGGGCCGGAGTGTCCCTTTAACACCATAACGTCACGAGAGTAAACGACAATTTCGATCTAGTTGGCGTTCGCGTTCGATCCAAATTATTCATTAAAGTGCCCCTAACCCCAATTTTTTTGGTTTAGAATAAAAGCACTCCTAAAATTAGGAAGGATGTTCTTTTAAATTTTGTTCTTCAGTTACAGTTTTTGTAATATGCGAATAAGGCATATGATGACGTCAACCTCGTACCCAGGGCATTTTGCCTCCACTGTGGAAGGTCGGCAAAAATGGCCCTGGGATCGGCTGGTCCATTCTATAATGCGATTGGCTTGGCATAAAACTCAATTATTCATCTAAATCTGAATGCTGTCTTCAAATTTTACAGCAAATTAGAAGTGATAGCTTTCGCTAAATTGGATATATGCTTCTTCATACCTGTTGTAAGAGATAACCATGGATGTATGGTGAATTATTAAGCTTGTTAGCTGCTTTTATGCCGACGAATGCTGACATGAACAACTCTTAAGAGCATTGAATATTTCTCAATTATTCAGGTCAACAAAGTAGACAAAGGAAATGGAACAAAGACCACAAAAATTACCATATCTAAACACCCAGAAATTCTGGGTGTCATGTGACCAGCCGATCCCACCGTGGAGGCAAAATGCGCTATCGCCAAAATTTAAAAGAACATCCTTCCTAATTTTAGGAGTGCTTTTATTCTAAACGAAAAAAAATGGGGTTAGGGGCATTATAACATAACTTGAAACATTGTACAACTAGCGCATAAAATACTAACTGAGCGGTAGATATAAACTCATTCAGAATCACCCCTTCTACCCTTTTTTGTGGCAGCACATGTACCCTTTCCGTGGACCTATTTTCTATTCTGATAATAATAATAATTAATAATTACAAATTTATATATCGCTTTTTCCAGAAAGTCCAAAAGCACTTTACAACCAGTAAAAGATAAAAATACATAAGATTTAAAATTCTGTATACATAGTTAAAAATAAAAAGTCCTAAATATTAAGCTAAAAACTATTAGTGCGAATTAATCAATAATAGGCTTTCTCAAAAAGATGTGTCTTAATGTTCTTCTTAAATAGTTCAGTTGAAGGACTATCCTTTATATGGAAAGGTAAAGAGTTCCATAGCCGTATGATTTAAGATTATATTTTGGCACTTCTAACATTAGTTTCGATGCCGATCTCAAGTTACGTTTTGGAACATAAGGTTCTAATAAATCGCACAAATACTGAGGAGCAGTGGCATTCATTACCTTATAAGTAAATAGCAACACCTTGAATTCTATGCGCTGCTCTATAGGCAACCAATGTAATTCCATAAGAAGTGGAGTAACATGGTCTGACTTGCGCGACATGGTAACTAGCCTTGCCGCTGAATTTAAAACATATTGTAGGCGCTGCAACAGTTTCTTTGGGATACCATAGAGCAAAGAATTGCAATTATCAAGCTTTGACGTAACGAATGCATGAACCAGAATCTCTTAGATATGTCGTTAAAGCCTGGTTTCTATATATAGTTTTTTCTTGCCTTTCTTTGCCTTTTCTTGTTTTTATTGGCATCCAAGAACACTAGAAGCAATAAAAGGCAACCTTGTTTCCATATAGCCTTTTCTTGTTTTTCGCCGTTTGGCGGGAATTTTGTGCGCGAATTTTCAATATGGCTGCTTTAAACAGGAGATTTGTCAGTGAAAGCACTCGTATTTCTCTACTCGTGTGACCGAATCTCTTCGTGAATCAGATGGAAGTGTCTTGATTTTTCTGTTAAATCTGGTAAAATCTCCTCGCAACGTTTTGAACTTTTTCTCAGACTGTTCGGCCGACATATCAAGTATTTGACCAACCTTTGTACACCAGCAATTAATTTTCTTATATTTGTCTTTAAATTCTCGAGAAAATTTGTTATAGAGGTATTCATAACGTTGAATCTCTTATTCTCTGCCATGAAACGTTCGATTGTGAACGCTTCCGCCATCTTGTTTACTGTACAACAACGCTGTATCCGGGACTTTCCTTGCCTTTCTTTGCCTTTTCTTGTTTTTGATCAGATCTAACTGAAAAACAAGTAACAATAAGTGCCTTTTCTTGCCTCTAGTGTGTTTTTGTCGTGTTTCCATTTGTCGCTCGTTGCTTTTTGGAAGCCAGTAAAAACAAGAAAAGGCAAAAGAAAGGCAAAGAAAAGCTATATGGAAACCAGGCTTAATTAATAACAGCAGACGCATGTACGCTTCGTGTACCTATTTTTTCATTTGAAGGAATTTTGATAATAATAATAATAAAGACGTTTTAGAAGCATTATACCACGTTATACTCAGTCTTACGTCGGCAATTGTAAAATGCTCTTAAATAATGGGTAATTCCACAGCAGTAACGTACTGAAATTGTAGGATTCTAATTCCCAACCCCAACACAACACCAATCCTAACGCTAACCCCCCGCCTTAAGTGTCTTCCTTACCCCCGCCTTAAGTGTCTTCCTTACCCTAATCCTCGCCTTCAACTTCATGATCGTAACTCTAATTATCCCCACCAGCAGGACTTTTGTATGTGAAATCAGCAAAAGAGAACGTTGTCAAGGTTGTTCAAGGTATTCTCGATTTCTCGTTCCCAACTTTCATTAACCACATCGCCACACGGTCACATCGCCGGTTAATTATCAAGCTGTCAAAATGACATGTCGTCATTTTTTGGAACGATTTTTAAACTGATTTACGTACTGTCTTAATCAATGGCAATATTATGATACCATAATATAGTGATAATGTGCTTCAGCTTCCGTTAACGGTGAATCCTCAATATCCATATTTCTATATACGGTGAATCCTCACTGTACATTTTCAAGCGAATATCCGTCACTGTTTTATATTGTTGTAATCAGACTCATCCAGGAATGATCAGGAGACACCTTAATGACAAGCTGTCAATCAATTTTCGCAATCAATCGCAGTTGCCCGGTAGAATAAATTAATCCCTACGAGTGAGATATAATACAGTTGACTCTTTTGTAAGCGACCACCTCGGGGTCAAGAGTAACTGGTCGCTTAAGTGCAGATGGTCGTTTATGAGAATGTTCGCCGCAGGTGGCCCAAACCTAGTTTAATTTATACTGGGCGTAATTGATAACAACAATGGCATATCATACGTAAGAAAATTAATTTCACTACTGTATTCATGAATTTCATTTATCTGATGCGCAAGAAAATTAATTTCACTACAGCTGTATTCATGAGTTTTATTTATCATCTTTCTTGACTAGGGGCCTGTTTATATGATCCCGGTATACCGGGATGTCCTGGTTGCCCGATACGTTTTCATCCCGTGTTTATATGATCTCGGTACACCGGGATGTCCCGGGTGACCGGGATGCGTGAAAATGTTGATAATAATTTCTCAATGAAACAAAAATTAATTTTATTCGCATAAAAAGTTGTGATGACAACGAATGTTTTTTTCATTTTGCAATTTTTGGATATTTTACCGGTCAGGCGACGTTTTAAATTTCAATTCATTTAATCCCGGTGTACCGGGATGTTGCGTTTATATGGAAAAAATCTGTCCCGGTGTACCGGGATCTCGGTTGCTTCAATCAGGATCATATAAACAGGCCCTAAAAACGTTTTTTAACAATGACTTAATATTGTTACAGTAGCATAGAACGTTAGCAAAGCTTTACCTAAACGACAGCGTATTCACAAAGTTGTGTATTTTTTACACAGTTAATCGAATAATAATCTATATAATCTTTGGGGAGGTCACTTAAGAGAGAAAAAACAACAATTAGAAAAGTCTAAAATCCAACCACAAAGATGGTCGCGGTCGCTTACAAGAGATGTTAGATACAGTGTTTGACTGAATATATAGGGCTTATGGTGAAGGTAAATTTCGATTGTTAGGATATATACATTTTAAGACCAAATCACAGCCAGTTGCGAATAATGTAGCAGCAAGTTAGGCCTTCTGGCTGGAATCGAACCCGCGAGCCTGCGATGCTAGTACAGTGCTCGGAGGCCGTTGCTGAGAGCCTATACGGTCACGAGTTCTGAATATAAACTCGTGACTATGGGCTCTCAGCAATGGTCTCCGTGGCTCAGTGGTCGGAGCACTGCACTGGCATCGCAGAGTCGCGGGTTCGATTCCAGCCGGTATATGTTTTATATATATATATTATATATATATATATTATATATATATATATATATATATATATATATATATATATATATATATATATATATATATATATATATATATATATATATATATATATATATATATATATATATATATATATATATATATATATATATATATATATATATAATTCCAGGCCTTGGTGTTGCATTTTTTCGAAACTGGTCCCGGTTTGGTCTTAAAATATACATATTATAGAACTCGAAATTTTTCTTCGAGTGAAATGCCAAATATTACCGATGCTCACTCGTACCAAACTTATCAAACTTTTTAATTCTTGTTTCCCACAAATTTACCTTCGTGTCATTATGAAAACGAGTTTACGCTTGTCGAGTTTATTTCCGCTTATTTGCCGTTGTCTGTTCAGTTATAGATGCACAGATAACATGACAGACAACGGGAAAATGGAATCTATTTGTTTTATACAATAAAAATTATATATTTCCTGTATTGACGCCCCTGAGTTATTAATTAAAAATGTTTGGATCCGCTTAAGTGTACAAATATAGAGATAACGAGTTCGCCGGAAGGCCAGATGCAAATAAGAAAACAAAACTCGTAATTTATCTGCTCTATACATTCAACTCTGAATAGTAAACATCGATCTGTAAAGAACATCACCGTAGAAAGGATATCTATACAGGCCCTAAAGCTAACGATCTGAATGAAGTTACCAAGCCATAGCTGACAAGTAATGTGAAGTATCCATTCTTCTGTTTTATAATATGAATTAAAATTGTACGAAAAATTAAAATAAGAATGTCAAGAGGGTATCAAGCTTAAATCTTTCCTGTCAGGCGGCCGGCTTAGTAAAGATCGGTCGTACAAGACTGATGAACACGGCACACGGTTACGCAAGTTTAAAAATTGAAACTCGACAAGCGCCAGGCACATGAGATCCACTCACACGCCATGTTTGATTTGATTTCTTAAAATACTCTGCGATTGGTAGTATTTTGAATTTTCATGATGCTACGCGAGCGTGCGAGATAGGATTTTCTAGAAAATCGAAAGATTTTTAACCTAATTTATGTATGCTAATTTATATTAACATTATGTGTTCTTCGGGAAATTTAAAAGCAGTGCAGGTAAAAGCCGGTTTATTGGGCTTTCAGAAAATGTATAGCTTTCGCAACGGTTATTTTCAGAGATATCAATAGAACAAAGAGGTGGTTCAATTTTGGATGTTTTTCAACCGGACAGGAAAGAGTTAATGCTTTTATTTTCAGGGGGCATTCATATTTTGAAGCACTGAATTACGTTTTTGTACATTTCGGCAGACGAGATTATTGAGCTCTGCCTCTGGTACATGATAACAACCTTCCATTTTACCTACCTTCCCCCTCTTAACTACTTTACGTACAAAACGTTACAGCTGATATCGTACTTATTTGAAGTACCGTCAAAATACTCTGTCGTTTCTCGTAGCATAAATTAGGACATAATTTGTGGTCGTTGAATGTATATGATTTGAATGAATGCCATTCCAGCTCCATCGAGATAACATGAAATCAAAATGTTGATCAACACTGAGTTCCAATATCTTTCATTTCAAGTGTGTTAAATGAAATCTCAGTAATAGTTGAATATTAGTAATATTCTATTTTGACACTGACTAATATTGTGACAGACATGAGTGTGTTGAGCACATACGTTTGCACATGTATACATAAAATGCATGTATTTATGCATGTGTTCGCTTCTCTATATTTACTCTGAAAGAGCCCTTTTATAAATAAGTCGTCATTATACATGTTGAGTATAATTCAGGTATACGCAAACAATAATCAGAGTTCTTTAATGAACATGAACCGAATTATTTGCCTATTTCAATACTTCTAATTTCTGTATTTCTCAATGTCAATGGTGGGGGGCACCTCCCCCCCCCCCCCCTATGTGTAGTAATCCTCCACATTTTTTTGACATTTTTAACTGACATTTACATTTTGTGAAACATAAGGTGCAAACATAACTGTGCAGTTGTGAAATTGTGTGATTTATTACCTTTACTAGTAGATACCTCTTAAAACTTGTCTCAAAATGCAGGAAATGGTGTTTCCGAGACTTACAAATTCAAAGAATTTCACTGGGCACATGCCTCCCGACCCTCCTAGATTTTTTCGCCCCCCGACTGCGCATCAAAATGACGTGATCTGCGTCTAGGCCGTGGGCCATGGACCAAAATTGTTTCGTTTCGTTGCACATGTATGGGAAATAAAAAAAACCAACAGAATCAGAATGCCTACTGCTATTTATATGCACAAAAAAAGTTCCCAAGAAAAATATTTGCCAGTTCTCGAGAAAACCTTATTCAAAGTTTACAAAAATCATGACGAGTTTTTGCCGCCGCCATTTTTAATAAAAGAATTCTGAGTGATGTTATTTAACAAAATCAACTCTTCTCCCCTTTGCTCATGCGCAGTCTTATTCCAGCGAAAAAGAAAATGTCGGTTTTCGAAGAGGAAAACAACTGTTTTAAGTCGGAAATTTGTTCGTGTTTGATCCACTATACAGGAACAAAAGGTAGTTTGGTCCCTTTTACCAAAAAAAGATTTGAAACGTTTCGTTTTTCGGCGTGAAGAGTGGCTTAGGTATGACGAAGTCGCTTCTGTGATAGCAGAACAATCACTCAAAGTTTGTCCTGAAGCAGAGAGTTCTGAAAACTGTGGTCAGTTTTTTTTTTCATCCAAAATGCTATAGTGCATTTACGGATGTTTCTAAACTGAGAAGAGCCGAACAAAAGAAACTGACTGAGGATGATGCTGAGAAAGAAATTACCAAGCACATGAGCGAGGACACCGGGTCACCTAAACCAAAGCGACGTACTCGTTTGTCACAGCCATCAGAATTACATCCATGTAATGACTGCAGTACAAATGTGCTTCCGGATGTTTGCATTATTTGTAAGCAGAAGAATTCTTATATCAGGGACAAGGTAAGTCTCCTAACTTTGTTTTTTATTATCCGAAATGTTTATAAAGTGTCGAAACGACGTCCATACTTAAGCTTTCTACTTTCTACTAAATATCTCGTGTTGGTCATAAAATGTGATGTTAGTTAAAGAGCACCTAACCTCAAAATGTTTTATTATCTTATTTGGAATAACTTTTAAAATGATAAAGTAACTTTTTTTGAAGATTTTCGTTTCTTCGCTTTCTTTTTGAGATATATCAGTTTGTTTGATATGCAAACGGATTCAAACGGATCACCCAAAACGACTTTTTATTTCCTTATAAAGAGTTGGTCCTTATATACACACACACACACACATATATATATATAGTATATATATATATATATATATATATATATATATTGGCGCCGGACGAGGGGATTATTAATTTGAGTATTTGTTTTGCACAACTCATTAGAAATCCAAGAAAACCTCGCTGGACAAAACGCACTTAGCAGAAACAATTGATTGTGGTCGTCTTCGTGAAGCTGCTGAGAGGAAAAACGATGAGTCAATATTGCATCACATTCGTGGTAAAGACTGTGTAGCCATAGAAGTAAGATACCACAAAAAGTGTTATAAATCATACACAAAATTCCTAGAGAATGAGGGACGTCAAGACAATTTGCCTGTAGAAAAACTATTTCTGAGATCTTACAATCTGTTTTGCAAGGATATAATAGAGGAGAAGATATTGAGAAAACACAATGTCTATTACTCAACCAAACTATTTGAAAAGTTTGTTTCCTATGTTTCAATGAATGAAGATGCTGATGCATCAAACTACCGTGCATCGAGACTGAAAAAGAGGTTGCAACAAGACTATCCCCAACTAGTGTTCTTCTCTCCCAACCGGCGTAACAAGAGTGAACTTGTCTACGGTGAATTTGTCAAAATTGGACACGTGCTAGAGAATATTGACTTAGAAAGTGCGAATGGTGAGTCGCCATTAGACTTGGAAACTGAGGACGACGAGATGGAGGAGTTGCAAGAAGACGGTCTCCAAAATGCTCCACAAGGGGAAAGTGAGTTGTCACAACTGTATAAGATAGCTTTGTTACTGCGATCTTGCATACAGGAGGCAGGAACTTTCCCGGGAGTTTGGCCACCAACGTCAGCAGATATCAGCAATAAAGCAGCGAAAGAAATCACTCCAATTTTGTTGTACAATTTTCTAGCTTGGGTTCTGAATAAGTCAGATGAACCTACACTTGATGGCTTTGTGCAACTGAAGAAATGTGAGGATAGAAAGGTACTTTCGGTTGTACAAGATATGATTTTTATCATGCACAATGGACGGAAGACGACGCCAAAATCTGTTGCGCTCAGCATGGCTGTTAGACAAATATCTGGTTGTTCAAGCATCATAGATATTTTGAATGGGTTTGGACACTGTGTTTCTCATTCAAGCACACTTCGACACGACACAGCATTGGCACAGATGAATTTCAAGACAGGCATATCTCTCCCGAAAGAAATTTTGCCAAATAGACACACCATTCTCGTCTGGGATAATGACGATTTTGGCGAAGAAGCAAAGATATCAACACACATCACCAATGGAATAGCAATACAAGAAGAAAGAGCCGACGACATCATTCCAAAAGTGACTCTCCCAAGAAGCCGAAGTAAATCGCTCGCAGCTCCAGATACTGAGATTATTCCCTATGTTGTTGGCAAAAAGAAATCACCTAATCTGAAGTCAATTTGTAGCTCATTGGATCTCGAAGAAAGAGCCTACGTTGCCGTACAACAGTTAGCCGAAAAATGTGATTTTGCGTATGTTCTCCTTAAAATGCATTTCGGTGGTTGCTTGCCAGATTGGACAGGATTTAACACCTTGTTGTCTGCTGACAAAATTCCACGAGTTTCCAAGATTGGGTATTTGCCAGTAATAGATGCTTCACCGACAGAGTATTCCACCGTGCACACCATACTAAGTAAGAGTCGAGATATCGCGTTGCATTTGGGGATGGACTACATGATATTGGTATTTGATGAGGCGATCTATGCCAAAGCACAGCATGTAAGATGGAAGAACCCGGAATTTTTGAAGAAGTTTATTGTTCGTTTGGGGGATTTCCACGCTATCATGTCATTTTGTGGTGCGATTGGAAAGCTTTTTAGAGATGCAGGTCTTCAGGTAAAGCACTAATTTAAACGACTAAGTTTTGTTTTTGAGGACATTTTATTTGTATTATAGTTTGTTGGTTATACAAAATTTGATTCAAAATTAAAGTTCTTAGCTTTACTAAATTCAGTATTTCTAAGCATCCGTGAAAATCATGTAATCTTATTAATATTGATCATGTAACTTTATTTGTTTTGTAGGACTTACTGATTGAATCTGGCGTCATTGGAACAGGATCTGTGAAAGGAGCAATGAGCGGTAAGTTTTACAACGGCAGTACCCGCTGTCACAAGATAATGCATGAAGCCTTAGAAAGAGTCAGATTCCAGAAGTTCATGGATTCCTTGTCTCTTGAAAAACGCAAAGATATAGAAGACCATATATCAATGTTGAAAGACCTGTATCCTGCAGAGCATCAATTTCAAGAATTACTAGAAGCACCGGGATTTGATGGTATCCTGACGCAGTATGGTTTGTTTATTGAAACGCATAAGAAAACCTGCCCAACGTTTTCACTATGGAGTACTTATATTGATATTACAGGTATACAATCTGTTAAATGTGTTAGTGTAAAATACATATATCGTTATAATTGTGATAGGTACATTTACGTTAGCCTAGAATTTCTTTACTTTTTGTGACTGCCGTAGTCCTCTTGTGATTTTTATTTAATTATATGTACCTTACTTATTTTGATGTATAGGTTTGATGATGAAGTTTATCCGCGCAACTAGACAAAGTGATTGGTTTCTTCATCTGTCGTCATTGAGATCTATGCTCCCGTGGTTCTTTGCAGCAGATCGAGTTAACTACTCAAGATATGGATCGGTATACTGGCTTGAAATGAACGCACTTGAAGAAACACACCCAGGTATAGATAATATTTCCAACTGATTAATTATACATGCACATGTTACTAACCTTCTATTTGTAACAGGTGTTTCGCGGCATATCCTAGCAAATCTGTTATCGACCGTTAGGGAGCAAATGCAAACCTGGCTTTACTCCGAGTCAATGTAACATTTTTGTCATCATTTTTCTTGACCTTGTTGTGTTTATTCTTGTTTAGATGCAGTTGAAAATCTGAGAAATCATTGGACAGTTCAGAGACAACGCCGATATGGTTTCTCTTCCATAGCTTGTGACCAAGCCATAGAACAGACGGCAAACAGAGATTCAAAAACAAAAGGAGGATTGATTGGTTTTACACTTAATAAAGGTGCGGTTAATCGGTGGATGCTCTCCCAGTCAGAACGGTCCGCAATCACACGACAATGTCAAATAATGGCTGGTGCTATTAATGACGAAAGGTAAAATATTTGAAAATGTCAGAAATGGGAAGAAGACGTTAAGAGCTATCGTATAATAGTTGTTATGGTTAGTATATTATATTTCTTTAATTTACATATATTTTATTCCTTAAACTTCGTTGCAGGAAACGTAAGAACTTGGATACAACTCAAAAAGAAAATTACGAGAAAGAAGTACAAAGCGTTATCTGCACGATTGAAAGTATGGCAAACCCGTTTGACGTGGATCAGAGAAGCCTCATTCACCTGGCTAGTGGTGTGATAGCACCAGCTGCTGTTCAACGTGACCTACTTGGCGCAAAGTCTCTTGGCGAAGAGCGCTTCATGTCATTTGTGAAAGAAAATCTCCTAAGTGATACACCGGATTTGTTTGATACAATAAAAAAGACAAAACTTCAGACCTTTTCTTCAGGACTGAAACCAAGCAAGACATCCACTTCGAAAGGCAAAGAAATTTCTTTGAAAAGCTCAAGGAACCTTTGTGCTCGCCTCTTGCTCCTTGCGAAGAGCAGAGATATTGACATGAAGGTTGTTTTAAGCTATTCCCTCGGGCCGTATCCTTTGAGTCTTGCAACCGTAGATGGTACCCCTACGAAAACAGTAAAGGCAAATTTAATGCATATGCTTGAAGGACAGGCATCAGAATGCATACGCCATTTTGTTCTCCCCAACGGTGCTATAATGGTGGATGCTATGGCTTTATTACAGGGTCTAACAAGAATTCCACCAACATTTGGCGAACTGTCTTCTTTTGTTTTATCACGGCTGTTATCTCTGGCGGCGTATCACAAAGCTTCACGCATAGATTTTATTGCAGATCGGTACCCTGAACACAGCATTAAGAATAGCGAAAGAAGTAGAAGAGCTGCACAAGGTAGCACCCTTGTAAGTATATATGGAAAGAGTCAACCAACACCAACACAATGGAAAAAGTATCTGAGCAACGGGAAAAACAAAGAAGCCTTGATCTGTTTTATTGCCGACTGCTGGAAAGAATTGAAGTCAGAAGATCTGTCTGGGTTGACCCTGTACGCTACGCGAGAAGAGAAGTGCTTGAAATTCTTTTCAACAAGTCAATCTACCATTGTGGTAACAACAGATGCTCCAGAGTTAGAAAGCGATCACGAAGAAGCTGATACCCGTTTGCTGCTCCATGCTAAACATGCATCTGACAGTGGTTATGCTATTGTCGCTATCAAAAGTCCAGACACCGACGTGTTTATTCTAATGGTAGCGATGCAACAGTATTTTTCTTCTGATCTGTTTTTTATAACCGGGAATCAAAATCAGTCAAGAATTCTTTCCGTTAAAGATGTGTGCGATAGTATGCCCCAGGACACATGTGACTTGATTATTGGTTTCCATGCATTTACCGGTAATTTATTTTACAATTAATTTTACAATTAATTTACAATCCTATAATGCCTTCTTAAGTTGTCTATTGCTTACAAAATCGCGGTCTTTTAATTTGCTCTTTCGTTTTGACAGGTTGCGACTCCGTCAGTTCTTTTTATGGAAAAGGAAAAAGAAAAGCGTGGAAAGTAGCGACTGAAAATTTGAACGACAATGGAGCATTCAGATTGCTAGGAAATGAAGCTGATCCCACGGAAGCGTTGTATAAAGAATTAGTGGAATACGTCTGTGCTCTTTATGGCCATAAAGAAATGAAGTCTGTCAACGAAGTTCGATACTGTTTATTTTGCCTGGGAAGCTTTTCTGACGAATGCTTACCACCGAACAATGATTGTCTAGAGAAACACATCCAAAGAGCCAGTTACCAAGCATTTATCTGGAAGCGATGTTTAGTTGCACGCATCTTGCCACCAAGTCCAGTGGGGAATGGTTGGGTCGTCATTGATGGTGAGCTAACAATACACTGGATGACCAGCAACGCCGCACCAGATCAGCTTTTGGAATTTGTACACTGTGGTTGCAAGAAAGGCTGTTCTTCTCAAAGATGTTCCTGTACTAAGGCTGGGCTTCGGTGCACGGAGCTTTGTAAATGCAAAAATTGCACGAACACCGTGCCAGATGACACATCTGATGACGACGAATATTTGTATGACGAGTCAACATTGGACTTGGAAACTGACGATGTTTAAAACAGTCCATTTTGTAAATAAATATAACATGACTTTTTTGAAATTTTAATCAAACGCCTATTACAACTATATAATGTTTTTTTAGTACAGTAAGCATGCAGTAACTGTATATGTTGTGAATAAAAAATAGAGTGTTGCGTAGAAAGTATTTTTCATACCAAAGCGAAAAGATAGTGAGCTGCCAAGATCTTGAGCCAGGAAATGCTGGTATTTATTTTATTACAATACACTGTATTACTTTGAGGAAAAACTCTGCTCAAAACGTCGACGTCAGTGTCTCGTCGCTCGAAATCTAAGCAGTCCACCAAATTTTCGCTTTGGTATAGCCTATATGATGGCTGATCATCTTATATATTACTTTGTAATATTCGCTTTAACTCGTGTACGAAAGTTTTTCCATGAACAGGGAACAATTATCAGGAAACTATTTTTAAGAAAAATTAAAATTCCAGCGTGAAAGTTCAGTATAGACAAGTCATTCAAGAAATGATTTATATTGAAACAAGAATCTATCGAAACAATACCTTTTTAAAGATATAGCTCGCATTTCTGGAAGATTTTGATGTTTTTCTTGCTCCAGAATACTGATTTTATACTATTTAATTATTGCTGACGTCAGCATATTTTTAAACGTCGTGTTTCTCGTTAACTGACACGTTTTTTTCTTGGGAACTTTTTTTGGTCATCAAGTACCTATATTTCTATGCATCAAGACAGAGAAAAAGTATTTCCCAGCGATGTGCTACGGAATTGTTTTTCTAGGCCTTTTTTCCCAACATGGCCCACGGCCTAGTCGGGATAAAATTTATTTCAATTCATAACATCAGGCTAAAACCACAATAGACATTTGCATTTCTATTTACACTTGCAAATTCGGCGTTATACTGAATTCCCCAGCCTGATGTTATGAATTGAAATAAGTTTTACCTGGCTTATTCACCCGGTTTAAATTTACCTCTAAATGTCGTTAATTTCCATAAAAAGCTTGTCAGGAGACTGGGACGAGACAAACTAAGTTTGCTCGTGCGTTTACAAAGGCTCGAAAGGCAAATCGAAAGTTTGATATTTTCCCATTGATCAGTTTTCAAATGGCTTCGGAAAGTTAATCAAGCTTTTAAAGTGCCTATAACGTCTGTGGGAATTTAACATATTTGTAATCTATGGATTATCCTGAGATAAATTGTAATATATCTTGTCAGCTGAAAATGTCATCTTCATAGACTTTTTTGCTGTTAAAGTTGACGGAAATGACGTCAAATCGGGAATCTGTCTATATGAAAACCTCTTTACAGATGCCCGATTTGACGTCATTTCCGTCAACTTTAACAGCAAAAAAGTCTATGAAGATGACATTTTCAGCTGACAAGATATATTACAATTTATCTCAGGAGAATCTATAGATTACATATATGTTAAATCCCCACAGACGTTATAGGCACTTTAATATCTTTCTCCTAATTTGTGTTTAAAAATTTTTCCTAAAACAATTTATTTAGCATTTATGTTCTGCATACCAAACGAAAAGAACCTCTGACACCCAGGGTAACACACTGTCATAATGGCTTCTTAAATCTGAAAAATTCTATCGCAAATTTGTCAATTTCAAGCTTTCTAAGGGCCGACTGTTTATATGATCCCGGTATACCGGGATGTCCCGGGTGACCGGGATGCGTGAAAATGTTGATGATAATTTCTCAATGAAACAAAAACTAATTTTATTCGCATAAAAAGCATCCCAACGAATGTTTTTTCATTTTGCCACTTTTTGGATATTTTACCTGGTCAGACGATGTTTTAAATTTCAATTCACTTCACCCCGGTGTACCGGGATGTTGCGTTTATATGGAAAAAATCTGTCCCGGTGGATCTCGGTTGCTTCAAGCGGTCTCCATATAAACGCAACTGCGAAAATAACAGTAAATTATATACAAGCCGAGATCCCGGTATACAGAGACGTCCCGGCGTACCGGGATCATATAAACAGGCCCTTAGAAACCGATATAAGGTCTGCCAAATTAAATACGTCGGAACAACCTTTATATGAATGACCAACGGAAGATCATTCGTTTACTCGTAATTTATATTTTTCTGTTAATAACAGGTGAAATCAAGTAATCGACAAGTAGAGGCATCGCTGACAACGGAAGTAGTAATATTTCATCCATGATTTACCATGGCATTTCGCAGCAATTCGTGTTCAGATCAAGCCCCTCCATACGTGCTGCCATTTCTCACAACAGCTCTCTCGGCTTTCTTTGCGCTAGTCACCATACCAGGCAACGCTCTCGTTTTAACAGCAGTGATTCGTGATCCATGTGGAAACCTTCGAACACCATTCAACTACCTTGTCTTAAATCTCGCCGTTGCCGATCTATTGGTTGGAGTCATCGTCGATCCCTTATCCATAATCTATCATGTACATGAAGGATTTAATATAAGTCTCCCGGGATTCGGTATCGAGATAGAACACGTGGCCTACCTGATAGCTTGTACAGCTTCTGTTTTCAGTATGGCGTCCATGACGATTGACCGATACCTCGCTGTAGTTCATCCCGCCAGTTACAGAATACATCAAACAAAGAGAAGAGTAACGATCACTTGTGTTGTGATATGGGTGATATCAAGCACGGTCAGTTGTCTGTATTTTGTCATCGGTGATTTTCTATATCGCTTCGTGTTTGCAAACGTGGTTGTCGTGTTCACGTTCTGTATTCTTGCGTTCTCCTTTTTTCGCATCCATCTCGCGCTTCAGCGCCAAAGAGCACGATTAAATGTGCAAGGCATCTCCTCGGTTCCCACTTCTAGTGCTCAGGTTCAATCAAACACGATCAAATATGAATTACGCGTCACCAAAATGTTCAGAATCATTCTATTCTGGTATGTGTTCTGCTACTTGCCTGCTTGTGTGGCAATTTACATTATCAATTTCTGCCATGCCTGCAGTTGTGACGTCATCCACTGGATGAGGGACATGCAGTTATGCTTTCTGTTGATGTCGTCGGCTGTGAACCCGTATGTCTACGCCTGGACATCGCCTCGATTTCGCTCGGCCTTCCTCAAAATCCTTTGCCTCGAGCAACATGACAACAGACATCAAGAAATAACTTTATCAGAACATCCAATGGCATTGAGATCACGTTTAGAAGTTTCCTAAAGGTCTTGGTTTGTGGATACAAGATTACAACCTCGATTTCAATTACTGATATTTATTATCATTATATACTGAATAGTTAATGCACGAATATTGAAGAATATGCTAGGTTATATATATTGCCCTTATGATTGAGTAAGACAGTTGTACTATATGTGTTAATATATTCACTGCTGTTGTACTATATACTATATGAGAAAGATAATAAAGGAATCGAACCCATATATGCATAGGTAATCATATGATAGCGAGTGCAATTAAGGATTTACACAACGAGTGATATTTGAAAATTGTGCCAAAATTGCACGAGCCGTTAGGCGAGTGCAATTTGGCACAATTTTCAAATATCACGAGTAGTGTAAATCCTTAATTGCACGAGCAAAATCATATAATTACTCATTTATTATATATGCATGACAAAATTACGACACGTACGCTTCATCTTCTTCGAAGTCTTTAAAAACGTCTTGTTTCATTAGTTGACAACAAACCTTTTCACTCTTGGTGTTCTTTGTACTAATTTCAAAATATTTACATGGAATTTTTAATTCGTAGTGTACCACAAGTCGTTGGAAAAGTGAAAACTTTCCATTGCAGAATAGGCCACCATTTTTATTGTATTGTCAAACTTGTTCCCAGTGTCTTCTCTCTTTTCATTTATTGCACTCGAGCTGTGCAATAAAGATTTTATTGCACTCCTCTCAGCCAATCAGAATCCAGTAATTTTGTCATGTATATTATATATATATATATATATATATATATATATATATATATATATATATATATATATATATATATATATATATATATATATATATATATATATATATATATATATAGGTAATATTTGGCATTTCACTCGATCAAACTACATGTTGAAAGGATTCACGGCGAAGGAAAATTTCGAGTGTTTATATATATATATATATATATATATATATATATATATATATATATATATATATATATATATATATATATATATATATATATATATATATATATATATATAAATTGCCGGACAAACGAGTAAGATCACTCAGACCAGGATTAGGAATGGAAATTTATAACTACTTTATATTTATATCTTGCGTAGTTCTTGAGATATTTAGTCTTTTGTGATATGCAAATGATTTAACCTGTGACGTGAGAGCTACACCCTTTTAAGAAAATCAAGATATCAGAAATAGTAAATTAATTTGGCATCACTATTTTGATGTAATCATGTGAGGTTGCATGATGTCTCGTAATGTGCAAAGTTTCAAGTGATTTCGTTCAATATTCTTAAAAATATACTTGATTTTCTAAAAATGTGTGTAAACATTTGCATATCACATAAGTCTAAATATCTCAAGAACTACGCGAGATATGAAAGAGCTCTAAATTACCATTCCTAATCATTTTAAGAGTTCATTTCAATAAATAAAACTTAATCTTCGTTTCATATGCACTGCTGTTTCAAGTCTAGTTTATTGACGTTTAACGCTGTGTTTTACATCTAATTTTATTGTAAAAAATTTAAAATTATTAATTAATTGTAAGTAGATCTATTAATGTGGATATAATAGTTTAGTTCCATTAGTTTATATTTTTACGGGTGTTTTGAGTCATCAATGAAGACTATTATTATGATTATTATTATTATATATCTCACAGAACAAAGGAAAATTTTATTTTCCGCCTATATTCAAAATATTTGTGATTGGTTCCAGCTGAGAGCTCATAGGCAAATTAGGACGTAATTGGACATCCATACTGTAGTTGGGACAAGGAGTGAGTCGATATAAGGAGTCTCCTTTTCGCCATCTAAATAACATTTAGTGAAATACCGGATTGTCTATACCGAGATTTTTAACGTTTGTTTTTCAAGCTAGCGCAAAAACGGTTGGTCTTCACACGCAAGCAAACGAAGCACGCTACATATGCTAACGACAGTGCGTTTGCTTCAATTTGATCTGTGCGCGTGCGTGCAGTAATTAACTTCGAATAAAACGCATCGAACTGTACTCGCTGTGGACACACGCGCCATGATTTTGCTCCGAACAATCCACGTTATTCTTTTTGTTTCGCTGATTCTTCGCGGGATTCGTCATACTGCTTTTTTAAAATTAATAGTTTTTTGTTCATAGTGGTATGCAGTAGGCTTTATCTCATAATGAAACTGTAATGAGTTTTATAAGTAACATTAATTAGAATATATTGTTGTAAGAGCATTGAGACTATTGTATAATAGGCGGCTATTGTATAATGTGCGGCTTATATATATATATATATATATATATATATATATATATATATATATATATATATATATATATATATATATACTAAAACGAATGTGATGTTGTTCACGGAACGTTGAAAGTGCTCAATACCATAAAGGTAGAGCGAATATAGCGATATATATATATATATATATATATATATATATATATATATAATGAGTTGAAGTAGTGTTCTCGCGAGTGAAAGTAAACTAAAAAAAAGTAAACACTACTTTAAAACAAACAAACTTCATATTATATATATATAAAAAATATATATATATATAAAATATATATAAATATATATAATATATATATATATATATATATATATATATATATATATATATATATATATATATATATATATATATATATATATATATATATATATATATATATATATATATATATATATATATATATATATATATATATAATATATATATTTAACCTTTAGCGAGAAATGGATATACCTGCCGCGGCGAGATTATCGCACTCGCTTCGCTCGGTCGCTTCGCGACCTCGCTTGCATTTTATAGTTTACATACCATGACCAGTTGTTATGGCCTCCACTGATCAGTATTACAAGGACTATTAACAGTTAACAAGGACTATTAACATGAGTTAACAGTAGTGTTAATACTTCTATTGTCCATTTTTGCCCGAATTTGCCCGGTTTTTAAAAAACTTTGGGGGGGGGGGGTGTGACACCCCCAACACACCCCAGTAGCGACGCCTCTGCTCTTGGCTGTCAGCTATCTCACATATGAAATGAAACAAGTTACTCTGTCTTGTAATCAGTGGCGGCACTACGCTGAGTGTGGGCCCCGGTGCGAGAAAATTTCACATTTTTTGACTTTCTGAATAGCAAATAGGATTACGAAGGTAATCCAAGTAAATAAAACTATTCTTATACAAGACAACAGCATTAATTTTGACCAAAGATTATATATCATGTCATCCGCCATCTTGGATGTATTTTCGATATGCGCGTGACGTCACAAGCAGGGTAAAGCGAAATTTTTATCTAGCGACCGTCATGCATGTCTTTATAAGTCTGAAACTCGATATTTACGATTGTCTTCCTTTTCATGGATCGAAGCACAACATTTTAAAAAACATTCCGTGGAAACTCGGCTACCAACAGAGTAGTTTCACCAGGTTTATCCATTAGTTAATTAGGCAAAGTATTACAACAAGATGGCGGATGACAGGATCTTCTTTGGTCAAAATTAGTGCTGTTGTTTTGCAAGAGTAGTTTGGTTTACTTGGATTACCTTCGTACGTCTGTTTGTTCATCAGAAAGTTCATCAGAAAGTTTGTTGAAAATATCCTTTAAAAGAAGCGGCAGTTATCAATAATAAACAAGATAATTATATATATATATATTTATATGCTATATTAAACCATTTCAGGCCAGTTCGGTCGATTGACTTTGAGAATTTAAAGTTTGATAGCTGTAATATATTAGGCATTATTATATTTATGGTCTGTGGATGTCGTGGATGTGGATCGTACTATTTGAGAGAACGGCACGCCCCCCTGACAACCTAAACACACGTGACCGGGTGCCAAATGATGATGGAATGCGTTGGAGTCAAAAGCACTTCGAAAGTTTTTCACCTCCTCGAAATTAGCACCATGCTTCCTGGAATCCAGTACTTGCACGTTACATGTCTGGCTCAGATCCAAGTTACCTGGAAACTCGTCTTTACTTGCCCGCATTCTGAACTCCAGGCTCCCCTCGGCTGCACGACGTAAAAGGGCTTCGCGTTTCATTTGACCTATGGGCGTAAATCTGGCTAGCATCTCCAGCGGTAGCTCGCCATCTTTCTCATTGCCTTGTCGATATGCTTCACCTTGTTGGACCGGGATAGCAAAGGACGATGGTGCTTTTGTGAGGTCTTGTATCCCATAATACGCGGCGGGTAAGGACATACTTCCACTCATCAAATACGGTTGAGGAACATAGCGTAGTTCCAACTGATGCGAGCCGTGAAAAAGCGATCTTTCTGGTGCCAGCGGTTGATCACCGGAAAATCCAGCAAGCAAGTTTCCACTCGCCATCCAAGGATTCAAACTTGTGCTGATCGGTGGAAATCCTGGACATGCGCAAAGACTAGCCTTTTCTTGAAATCCCCCCTGCGATCGCAATATGTACGACATCCTAAAATGAGGTGGTGGATCGATGGGGGTAAACCTCCGACGGGGTTTTCGTCGTGGGTGGTATTTGTAGTCTGGGTAATTCTTCCGGTGTTCTTCTTTCAGTTTTTGAGCTTCGTCGTAGAATTGCTTTTTCTCTTTCGCTTCGAGGCGATTCCATTCGATCCCTAAACGCTTGCTTATTTCAAAGTTACGCATGTTCGGATCTTCACAAGCGAGCTCACGGCGTCTCTTTCGTGACCATAAGATGAACGCATTCATTGGTCTCTTCACTTTCTCGCCTTCTAGTTCAGATGAACCACGGGCTAAACTCATGTTGAC
The DNA here is from genome assembly GCA_035772405.1 of Chrysogorgia sp. JL179-B06. Classification (NCBI taxonomy): domain Eukaryota; kingdom Metazoa; phylum Cnidaria; class Anthozoa; order Scleralcyonacea; family Chrysogorgiidae; genus Chrysogorgia; species Chrysogorgia sp. JL179-B06. The sequence continues at coordinate 6,082,056 of JAYKKM010000035.1, read as the reverse complement.
TTTCCACTTCTGGTGAACAGAGAAAGTATAATATCCACAATAATATTTTTGAGGTTTTGAAGCCAACCAAACCACCTGAATATATGTAAAATTAATTACATATTATTTAATATATATATTAATTACATATTATTTACATATTAATTACATATAAAATTAACAACAATTACCGACACCATACAAAAGACTTCTTCGTACGCACCAACGAACAATAGACCTACCGAAAAACAATATACCCACGCTTGACGCGACACCCACTCACACTAATTATGACACAAACAAACGATGACGTAATGAACCAGACGTATATATAGGCAAACCCTGACAAACACGCTTTACTTGACTCTGAAGATGACCGCCGCTGAGGCCGTCGAAACGTCAGTCACCAACAACAGTCTTTCTCAAGACTACAACAACCTGGACGATCAACTTCACGCATATATTAATTTGTTTTCTTATGTGAAACAAATAGCGACATTTTCACTCAAACTAAACCCACTTTATTATAGTACAGGCTTTCTCTTTAGAAAATAAGAATTGTTCCCATGGAGTAGTATATAATCCAATATTTTTGGATTGCATGGAACAATTATATATATATATATAAACATACATATATGCATATACACGGGCTGTTCACGTGCAAAGTAACGTCACTCGCGTGTCGTTTATCTAAATCGAAATTTCATTGGTTGAAGTACTTTTTCGCGGAACGTGATGTGTTTTTTCGAGTCTTTTTATTATTCTTTTTTGATGACCAGCAACCTTTTGACTGTTTAAGCGCGATGTTAAGATATTTTGTTCGATATAATAAAACACCTATTGGATTCATCTTCGCCTAATATTACATTTTACATAATATTACATAAGTTTTATATTTTATATTTAATTTTATATTAAAATATTTAATATTTTGTAATATTGGGCTCAGAGGAATCCAATAAGTAATAATGTAAATTAAGGTGAGTTAACATTAGATGCATAAAATTTATTTTCATGACGGCATTTAGACCCCATCCACACGTATACGTTTTCCTAGCGTTTTCACATTGTTCAGGTAATGGGACCATTGTTTTCTGCTCCTCTGAGTACAGAGAACAATATAAAAACGCTATGAAAACGCATACGTGTTGACATGGCCTCAGCAAACAATTCGTATGTTGTTCAGGAGGAGCCCTTTGCGGCGTTAAAGAAGCAAAGTTTCTCCTGAAGGCAAATGTTGTATTTTGTATTTCCGCTTCTGTATGCACATTGGCTCTTTTCAAAACAGACCACTTCATCTCGAAGTCGGTATCGGCGATAAACTCGATCGAGTAACAGAATTTTTGAACATTTGTAACCTATATCTTAAACATTTTTTATATATTTATATGCTCCACTCATTGTATCTACCAAAATTCATTCAGTTATTTTATGAAGGTGTCTTTGTATTTAGTGGACATCAATTCATTTAGTATCAATAATTTTTTAAATCAGTAATTTTATAAACTAGGTCTTATTTTATGGATATTGTCTACTTTATGAAGCTCTAGCTTATTTTATGAAGGTCTTATTTTATTATGAAGCTCTTAATTAATGAAGCCCAGTTTCTTTGTAGTACAAAATGGCTGACGGATCTGGCATGCACGAGCCTCGTCTGCCGGTAGTAGTTCTTGCACTTCTTCGCCACAATAAATAATTAATCTCAGTGCATGAGTACAAACTGGTGCGTGACTGTGCTGACAACTCTCCTAAATGATGTGAACAAACTGCGAGAAGACATACATAACGAAAACATTAGACAAGCACTTCGCTTTCGCTACCACACTGACTTGTAGGTTTGAATGAAAATAAATGCGAATATATTTGCTCAACAATGACAGAGTTTGAGTTTATAAAATAGAAGCTTCATAAAATAAGACAAGCTTCAGTATAAAATTATTGACACTAAATTATTTTATATTATTCTAAATACAAAGACACCTTCATAAAATAACCGAGTGAATTTTGGTACACAATATATGCGCCAATTCGTATATATAAGACAATCTCGAGTTACTTAATTTGAACTTTAATTCACTACAAAGTTAATTCACTACATTTAATTCACACACACTCTTCAGGTGAATATTGCAACTGATGTTAATACACAGGAAACTTGAGTTTATGTTGATCTACAGGATGAATCGATTATACGGATGGCATCATGACATGCACTGGTCTATTGTTTGGTGTGACATTTACAGGTGTGATAGTAGGTGTGATAATAGTAGGTTGGTTATTGATTGCTTAACAAATATTTTTTTCCTATGTCTACAAGTGGATACAATATATATATATATATATATATATATATATATATATATATATATATATATATATATATATATATAGCAAAGTGAAAAGGTGGAAACTGCCAAGAATTTAGTGACGAGAGACTGACGTTTCGAGCGGAGCCCTTCATCAGCTGAGTAAGACGAGATGAAATAAAATAAATAGGGCTTATATATGCCAAAAGGGTGTCACAAGTAGAAAGCAGCCAATCAAATGCACGGGAGATAAACAAACTAATAATTGATGAGATGCGAAGAGTTAAATCATTTTCTATTTTTACAGTTGATCAGCAAACAGACTGAGGGGGAGGGAGAAATGACAGGTCCAATATCCAAGGGGATTAGGCGATAATATATTAGCAGTTTAAGAAACAAAAACTTGAAAAGGAAAGTGCATAAGCTAATAATAAAAAGTTCCAAGCAAACTAAAATAACAAAAAACTTGTAGGAAATTAAATAAAAGAAAAACGTTCGTTAATTAAGACCAAGAGGATGTGTGGTGCCAAGTTTAAAAATGAGACGCTTCTCTTGCCGTTTGCGGTTATCGTTACCACCTGAGATGGGAAGGATGGCACAGACTTTCATGTCTGAAACCCGAAATGGTTGGAGCTATTGAAATGGCGGGCTACAGGTTTGTCAATATCATTGTTCCTCACGGAACGAAGATGTTCAGCAAACCTGTCTGAAAGGCGTCGCCCAGTTTCACCGATGTAGATTTTAGGGCATTTATCGCAAGAAATGCAATAAATGATGTTGGTGGACGTGCATGAAAAAGTATGACGGATTACAGGTCGAATTTGGGGACAGTAATAACTGTAGTGGGATTGAGAAAAGGGCATGTGTTGCAGCAGGAACGGCCGCAAGAAATTGTTCCCGCTGGTGCCAAAGTATTTTGTTTAAGGGCACTATGTACTAAGGAGTCACGAATGTTTTTATTAAGGCGAAAAGATACCAAAGGGTTATCGGTGAAAATGGCTGACGTCTCAGGATCATTTTGTAAAATGTGAAAATTCCGATTGATAATATTTTTAACTTTAAAATTGAAAGGATGAAATGTTAGAACTAAGGAATTTTATTGTTTGAAACTTGTTCCAAAGGTGGTTCAAGGGCGTCTTAAACGGGGACGAGAAAAGCTTTCTGAACGGCGAGGTCTAGAAGGTTGGTAGGGTAACCACGTTGAACAAAAAAAGATCTCATTTCTATTAATTTGGTTGAAAATCGTCGCTACATAAGCGGCGAAGACGCAAGAATTGAGAGTAATTAGGGATAGATTGCTTAGTGTGGTTGGGATGAGAGGAAGACAATAGAAGATAACTATGGGAGTCAGTAGCCAACATAACCAACAAATAAGTTAGCATAGCTTGGACCCATTTTGGTGCCCATCGCAACACCACTTATTTGTTGATAATGTTCACCATCAAACGAAAAATTGTTAAGGGTAAGCACTAGTTCTGCTAAACGAAGTAACGTGGATGTGGAGGGTTCTAACTGAGTGCGCTGATCAAAGAAAAACTTCAGAGCTTCAAGGCCATCACAATGGGGAATGACGGTGTATAAGGACTTGACGTCCATGGTGAAAATAAATTTATCGGAACTATTGAAACGTAACTGGTCGAAAATTTGCAAGGCATGTTTAGTATCTTTGATATAAGAAGGCAACTTCTTAACCAAATGATACATAACGTTGTCTAGAAAATTGGAAAGCTCGGTGGGGCAACTACAAGCGGAAACAATCGGCCTGCCAGGATTGTTAGGTTTATGAATTTTAGGTATAGGAAATATATGACAGGCGTTCTGGGGGTTGTTAATATAAGGTTAGATGCAGAGGCAGGCAATTCGCGGGCTTGCATGAAATTCTTGATGGTAGTTTTGACGGATTTTTGGTGAGATTGAGTGGGATCGGAATTCAACTTAGTATAAAAGATGGTGTCACTGAGTTGGCGAAGAGCCTCTTGTCGATACAAGTTCGAGGTCTAAAAATAGATGCGATGATGCACTTGAACTTTGTACCTATAAGGTATTAAGCACTTATAATCAATATTAATAGTTTTCACTTTAACTTTGTTCGTTTCTATTCTATACGTTTCATGCGGCAAGGTGATCTTCAGGCAACTGTTGAAGATAAAAGGAGTGGTCAAGAAAGATGAACTTCGACAGGTGAACGATCCAAAATGGATTCTATGAATGCTTCCTTAAATATTTTTCTATAAGGCATTAGTATATATATATAATAGTAGAAGCAGACAATCTGTGCTATCCTGTATCAACACTCGTTTCGGTAATTCAGCCTTCTTTAGGAATAATTGCATCTGTTTATGTCTATGAAAAATATTTTGCCATGTTGACAAAAACAAATCCGCGATCTATCCCGTATAAATTTCTTTTAATTAACAGTTCAAGAATGAAAGAGAGTTGATCATGTGTGTGTGTTTCTTCATTGAACTGTAAGATTTATAAAGGAAGCAAAAAAGGAAGCGTTTCTCTTCATTTTGCATTATTTTTGTCTTATACATGTATACATGTAAATGACAGCTAGACAAAAGCTACGAAATTCATGAGAAAATCAAATGAAAATGCTCCTATACTGAAAATGTAAAGTAAATTTTGCCGACATTCAGCGATATAAGTAATAACGTAATGGTCAACATGTCGCGACCGAAAAGGAATCTCTAATTTTTCCCCTATGATTTCAGGCAGAGATAACTTTTGTGAAATTGGACAAGTATAAACATGCATTAATTATTTTGTAGAACTGTTGAAAGAGTATAGGTTCCTTTTAATAATATATCCGAATTATTGTATTTAGATTATGGGCAAAAAACAGTATACTGTCTGTTTCAGAGCGAGAGGAAGACAAACACTAAATCATGAACCAGAGCGGTAATCGACAAAAAACGTATTAATCTATATATACTGTATATATTAGAGTTCAATGTATTTGTAACGAATTTGTTTTAATTTTTAAAATGTTATGGATCTATCGCGCACATGCTTAATCTCAATTATTTCAAAACTGGGCCAACTAGCACAGGGTATCAGATACAGTCTATCTATATATCAATGATTGAGAAGGTTCCGATCCATTGTCAATGAGCGCAAAGGATGATTTACCCTTGTGGGGAAAATGTTCGCAATCTCTCTGTATGGTCATGGACCACATGTTGTCCTTGCTCTATCCGATACTATAAAGATACTAAAACTGCTCTCTGAATTAAGACTGAGAAAACCATACCTGTCTATAGCGACAGACAATTTGAATTTAGACAAATCTAATTTCATTTACCTGTTAGGGTTGTCCTGATGGTCGCTTGATTTGTTCGACTGTGGAAGTTGACTGAAAGAAGCGTTCCTGAATGCGGCCTCGACTACGACTGACTTTGCATGGAGCGCGTCGTTGACTAAATAGAATTATCGCTGTTATTTAGCCGTCATTCTGTTCTTACACGTACACTTCAAATGACGACTCAAAAATCGGTAAACAAAAGACTCATTAGTCTTTGTATGAGCAATGACATTCGAAGAAAAGAATACCGCAGTAGCCAGACAACGAACGACATTAGCTCAACCAGTACGTCTTTTTTGACAGTCGAAAAACGACGAAAGAACACCAGTATTGAAAACCGATAACCAGAGTTGTAAAATCTCAAACGATGATCATTTTTGTCCTCCGAAATAGAGAGAATAAGTAATTGGCTAGGATTTATGGTGATCGCTTTTGCGTGGTTTACACAGATAGATAAAGATACACAAACGTGTCAAATTAACATTATTGTGTGTTAATGATGGAGTCCGGCATGATCCACAATTCCTGTAATGACTCGTGATTAATAACAAGTGTTACAAAGCCTGCTTCTCGACGCCCACTTTAAGGGATTCACCAACAAAGCACCATTAGAGAATTAAAAAGTGATAAGAGGCATATTGTACATAAGTTAACACTTGTGTAAACACTGTAAGAGTTCACAAAGGACTGTATATACTTTAAACACAACCGACTCATCTCCGCTAATTTATCATCTTGTGACCAAATTATTTAACCTAACCACTTGAAAACAAAACACTGCAAGGCTAATAGGTAAGTAATCGACAGAAAACAAGCAAAAACAAGACTGTCTTGACAACCATATACTTTCGATGGACGTATAATATATCACATGTGTGTAAAACAAAATACCTGCAGTTTCAACTGGCGTCGGAGGCACTGCATTCTTTTCTGATTTTCAGACTTCGAACTTGTACTGACCTATATTAAAAGTTAATCCCAGAGTTCATTATCGTTTAAATTAAAACTTCATTTCGATAATAGAGGCCGGCAAGTGATATATACGTTATTGCTCAATGGGAACAGCATGTAGTTAATCTTCTGTAGACTCCCCAATTCTTCACACTTAATCCTAGGTAAACCTCTCTCGAGACGCGGAGTCTGGTGCTGATCTGAGCAAAGATCGTTTTATAAACTGAAGATTCAAATGTCTACTGCCGTAGCCTGCAGATTGTAAATTCCCCTATATTATACTCGAGCATGTTGACTGCTTTCTCATATTGAGGCAACCTTGGAAAGGAGAAATTTGAGTACCAAGGCCACCTGTCACGAGTGCTGCATACAGTGTCGGACAAAAGGGCGATAGATTATGAGCATGATTTAACGAATTAATCTCTTCAAAGGCTAATACTTTAGTCAATCTGTAACAGTATATGAACACCTGAATATAGAATGGCAACTTATAGCCTCAAATTTAATATTGAAAACGTTGTAGTCATCAGAGGCGATCTATAGGGCACATTCATAATGTCGATCTAGTTTTTTTTATTGGCCCAATACAACCGACCAATATAAATCAATTGATTACTTTAGTCAATCTGTAACAGTATATGAACACCTGAATATAGAATGGGAACTTATAGACTCAAATTTAATATTGAAAACGTTGTAGTCATCAGAGGCGATCTAGGGCACATTCATAATGTCGATCTAGTTTTTTATTAGCCCAATACAGCCGACCAATATAAAACAATTAACGCGTTCCAAACTAGTTTGGGAAATTCCAAAGTAGGAATTTTCAGACGAAATTAGGGTAATTAGCTGGAAAATTCTTTTGCGTATTTATAAAGGAAATATATATTGAATTTTGCAAACTATTTATCAAAACAAACAGCGATTTGCACAAATCAATTATTTATTTAACTTTTATGTCTTACAGGTAAAAAAGGTATTGTAATAGTTACATACACAATAGTTACATATAATCTATGTAGAATTTCTGATTCCGAATCGACAGAGCAGCTTCCACAACGAGATGAATATAATATTAAAATGGAATCAGAATTTCTGATTCCGAATTAAACAAACCAGTTTGCACAAAGCGATGAAATCATATAATATTAAAGTGGATCAGAATTTCTGATTCCGAATCAACAAACCAGTTTGCACAAAGCGATGAAATCATATAATGTTAAAGTCGTATCAGAATTTCTGATTCCGAATCAACAAACCAGTTTGCACAAAGCGATGAAATCATATAATATTAAAGTGGTATCAGAATTTCTGATTCCGAATCAACAAACCAGTTTGCATAAATCGATGAAATCATATAATATTAAAGTGGTATCAGAATTTCTGATTCCGAATCAACAAACCAGTTTGCACAAAGTGATTAAACCATATAATATTAAAATGGAATCAGAATTTCTGATTCCGAATCAACAAACCAGTTTGCACAAAGTGATTAAACCATATAATATTAACATGGAATCAGAATTTCTGATTCCGAATAAACAAACCAGTTTGCACAAAGCGATAAAATCATATAATATTAAAGTGGTATCAGAAATTCTGATTCCGAATCAACAAACCAGTTTGCACAAAGCGATGAAATCATATAATTATTAAAGTGGTATCAGAATTTCTGATTCCGAATCAACAAACCAGTTTGCACAAAGCGATGAAATCATATAATATTAAAGTGGATCAGAATTTCCGATTCCGAATCAACAAACCAGTTTGCACAAAGCGATGAAATCATATAATATTAAAGTGGAATCAGAATTTTTGATTCCGAATAAACAAACCAGTTTGCACAAAGTGATTAAACCATATAATATTAAAATGGAACCAGAATTTCTGATTCCGAATCAACAAAGCAGTTTGCACAAAGCGATGAAATCATATAATATTAAAGTGGTATCAGAAATTCTGATTCCGAATCAACAAACCAGTTTGCACAAAGCGATGAAATCATATAATATTAAAATGGAATCAGAATTTCTGATTCCGAATTAACAAACCAGTTTGCACAAAGCGATGAAATCATATAATATTAAAGTGGTATCAGAATTTTCTGATTCCGAATCAACAAACCAGTTTGCACAAAGTGATTAAACCATATAATATTAAAATGGAATCAGAATTTCTGATTCCGAATTAACAAACCAGTTTGCACAAAGCGATGAAATCATATAATATTAAAGTGGTATCAGAATTTCTGATTCCGAATCAACAAACCAGTTTGCACAAAGCGATGAAATCATATAATATTAAAGTGGATCAGAAATTTCCGATTCCGAATCAACAAACCAGTTTGCACAAAGCGATGAAATCATACAATATTAAAAGTGGAATGAGAATTTCTGATTCCGAATAAACAAACAGTTTGCACAAAGTGATTAAACCATATAATATTAAAATGGAATCAGAATTTCTGATTCCGAATAAACAAACCAGTTTGCACAAAGCGATGAAATCATATAATATTAAAGTGGTATCAGAATTTCTGATTCCGAGTCAACAAACCAGTTTGCACAAAGCGATGAAATCATATAATATTAAAGTGGATCAGAATTTCTGATTCCGAATTAACAAACCAGTTTGCACACAAAGCGATGAAATCATATAATATTAAAGTGGTATCAGAATTTCTGATTCCGAATTAACAAACCAGTTTGCACAAAGCGATGAAATCATATAATATTAAAGTGGATCAGAATTTCTGATTCCGAATTGACAAACCAGTTTGCACAAAGCGATGAAATCATATAATATTAAAGTGGATCAGAATTTCTGATTCCGAATTAACAAACCAGTTTGCACAAAGCGATGAAATCATATAATATTAAAGTGGATCAGAATTTCTGATTCCGAATCAACAAACCAGTTTGCACAAAGCGATGAAATCATATAATATTAAAGTGGATCAGAATTTCTGATTCCGAATCAACAAACCAGTTTGCACAAAGCGATGAAATCATATAATATTAAAGTGGTATCAGAATTTCTGATTCCGAATTGACAAACCAGTTTGCACAAAGTGATTAAACCATATAATATTAAAATGGAATCAGAATTTCTGATTCCGAATAAACAAACCAGTTTGCACAAAGCGATGAAATCATATAATATAAAGTGGTATCAGAATTTCTGATTCCGAGTCAACAAACCAGTTTGCACAAAGCGATGAAATCATATAATATTAACGTAAAATCAAAAATTCTGATTCCGAATTGACGTCCTTCAAAATAGCCGTATTTCCGCAGAAAGTTTTGGGATCAGAAATTCTGATTCCGAATTGACGTCCATCAAAATAACGGTATTTCTGCAGGAAATTTTGGAATCAGAAATTCTGATTCCGAATTGACGTCCGTCAAAATAGCCGTATTTCTGCGGAAAATTTAATTTGGAATCAGAAATTCTGATTCCGAATTGACGTTTCGTCAAAATAGCCGTATTTCTGCAGAAAGTTTTGGGATCAGAAATTCTGATTCGGAATTGATGTCCATCAAAATAGCGGTATTTCTGCAGAAAATTTTGGAATCAGAAATTCTGATTCCGAATTGATGTTCGTCAAAATAGCCGTGTTTCTGCCGGAAGTATTGGAATAAAAAATTCTGATTCCGAATTGACGTCCATCAAAATAGCCGTATTTCTGCGGAAAATTTAATTTGGAATCAGAAATTCTGATACCGAATTGACGTTGCGTCAAAATAGCCGTATTTCTGTAGAAAGTTTTGGAATCAGAAATTCTAATTCTGAATTGGCGTCCATCAAAATAGCCGTATTTCTGCGGAAAATTTAATTTGGAATCAGAAATTCTGATTCCGAATTGACGTTTCGTCAAAATAGCCGTATTTCTGCAGAAAGTTTTGGGATCAGAAATTCTGATTCCGAATTGACGTCCATCAAAATAGCGGTATTTCTGCAGAAAATTTTGGAATAAAAAATTCTGATTCCGAATTGACGTTCGTCAAAATTGCCGTATTTCTGTAGGAAGTTTAATTTGGAATCAGAAATTCTGATTCCGAATCAAGAAACCAGTTTGCACAAAGTAATGAAGTTATTCGATACTAAAGTGAAATCACAATTTCACACTTTAGTATTCTGTATTGAATAACTTCATTACTTTGTGTAAACTGGTTTGTTGATTTGGAATCAGAAATTGTGATTCCACTTTAATATTACATGATTTCATTGCTTTGTGCAAACTGGTTTGTTGATTCGGAAACAGAAATTCTCATTCCATTTTAATATTGCGTGATTTTAAAACCTTGTGGAAACTGTTGCATAAGGTGATAAAATCACGCAATATTAAAGTGGAATCAGAATTTCTGATTCTGAATAAAAAAATCAGTTTGCAAAAAGCGATGAAATCATATAATATTAAAGTGGAATCGTACAATATTAGAGTTAGAATCAGAATTTCTGATGATGAATCTACAAACCAGTTTGCATTAAAGTAATACATTTATAAATAACTACTGCAGAGTCGAAACAAAAAATTCTGATTCCAGATCAAGGTGCTAGCAAACATGAAATAACAATGGATCAACTTAATTTTCTAGTGTTGAATTGTTCTCATCTTGTGTCAAGACATCAAGTTGTCATTCTTTTAACCTTGTCCAATGTTTTTTTATGAGATAGGCGATTCTCTGACAAGACAACAAACATCTCATCGTCAGTTGTCAAAAAGCACACATCATTGCGCTGACAACTATAAGAGCAGCAATTATTCCATTTACTAAAGATAGAAAAGAGAAAGTGGATCTGCATGAATACAATTTATTTTGACCAAATCAGCATTCTATGAACTTTTGAATGGCCCTTTTACAAGGACAACATGTCATGTACCTGGCCACTGCATCTAGAGTAAGAGACTGTATGTATTATATATATATATATATATACGTGTAGGTTTTGGTCTACGAAATGCAAAGAGTGCTCAACAACATATAGTTAGAGCAAATAGATTTTCGCTTGCCTCAAAACTGGTCTGCTACAACTTGTTTCATCTGTAAAATAATCTTCAGGCAGAAGATTCTTTTACAGATGAAAACAAGTTGTAGCAGACCAGTTTTGAGGTAAGCGAAAATCTATATATATATATATTTACTACTTATTGACCGAGTGTGAGGTCTGTACTAGTGAAATATCGGACCGACGTTTTTAGTACGGACCGAGCGAGCGCAGCGAGCCGAGGTCTGTGCAGAAAACGGAGGTCCGATTATTTCACTAGTACAGACCGAACAAGCGAGGTCAATAAGTAGTTTATTATATGACCACAAATGTTGTGAACGTTCTGTGAAAACTCTACAGTGTTAGGCTCGTATTCGCCACCATCTTTCTTGCGAACTAAACCAAAATGGCAGAGATGTTTCCAATTTTTAAAGTACTTTCCGTTTAGCTAGATTCCTAAAATTTCTACCTCGAATAGCATTTTTCATTTGCTTTTGTTTAAGGTTGTGCGTTAACTGTTAAGTATAGCTGAAAAAAAACCACCTGAAATTCTACATTACCTGCGAGAAGTAAAGTTATATTTTATCACGAACAATGTTACGAACGTTTTGGACATTTTAAAAAGTTTCACATAACGCGGAAACCTGAGCTATACATCAAATGAAAGCTTATAAAATTTCTAACAACATACCTGCACGATATATTTCAACAATGAGTAGTTCTGAAATTATTATCCATCTTGTTGTGTATAATATGACTTTCATTTTGTTTATAAAATTTTCACTGTCAGCAACTGACAGCGGTCCGGAACGGCAGATTCCGGACCGCTCAGGAACCAATCAAATTGCCGGATTTCCCGTTCCGGACCGCTCGCGGAAATAGTCATATAATAAATATATATATATATATATACAATAACATTGTATACAATGCATACCTTCCAAACAATTTATATCCAAAACCAATTCAGACAAGTGGGAAAATCGTTCATATATATTATAGTTGTAAAAACGTAAATGTTTGTTGTCAATTGGAATTTCACGCCGTTGGACGATCTTCAGACAACTGATTAAGATTCAATGTGACCATTCATTTATATGGTGCGTTTCGTCATGTGTTTCGCACGTAATGATGCGTTTTAGGCAGTTAATTTGAAGTCTAATCTTGTTATCTGCTTTCATGATACACAACTTTTCTTTAAGACAAAGGTTGCAGCGTTTTGCCTCCACTTTCATATGCACGTGCACGTCTTAAGACTGGACCACTTCACAGTATATTCGCGATTTTTTCAGACAAAACCATTTAAAAAAAATCGCTTCTGGACAAAGCCATCTCCTGGGCCAGCCATCGTACCGCAATTTCTGCACAAGAAATAGCCACCATCAAGCATGGACAAAACGCGATAACCAAAACATGTTTGATGTGACCATGGGAGGCAGCGATGGGGCGGAAGTGTGCGAGTTCATCGGTTTGTATATCCTAGAAATCGTCGCAAACAAATTTTGGCAAGAACAAACGTGGGTCTCTACAGAGATAACGGACTTATCCTCTGAAAACACCACCGGCCGGCTCGCAGAAAGAGCGAAAAAATATTTGATCAAAATCTTTTGAACAATTCCAGCTGAAGATCACAGCCAACTAAAAAAAAAATTCAATTTCCTGGACATCATACTCGACCTAGGCGACGGAAAATTCCACCCATTCAGAAAGCCTAATGACGATACACTCCTAATGACGATACACTCCACATCAACAGCCATTCCAACCATCCACAATCCATCATTAGACACCCAAATCGATCAGCAAAAAAATGTCCAACCTCTCCTCAGACCCCCTTCTTTCCAGACTCCAGGACTAACCTACAATGACGCCCTTAAACACAGTGGTTTTAACACGAACATCGAATACATCCCAAGCGAACCCTCATGTTCAACGGCAAGTCACAATAAAAGGCGATGCAGAAACATAATTTGGTTCAACCCACCTTTTAGACCACGTTTACACTAGAGCAAAAGTTTCCGGATTCGTCACGAATCCGGAACGTTTTGGTACCGGATTCGTTTTGCCGTTTACACACAAGAGGATGAATCCGAAATAAAACGTCCCGGTTTGGTCGCGTCTCCGGAGATTTTGAATCCGGAATCTAAAGTGGAAATTTTGTATCTGGATAGTGGATACTTATGAATCCGGAATACGGGTATTCCAATGAATCCGAATATTTTTCCGCCCGCGATCACACGAGTTTGCGGTGCAGACAAAATGGCGATACTTTTGATACTCTCCCATTCCATTTCCAATCCTTCGTAATCCTTTTGGGAGGAGTACGCACGAACTACTCCAAGAAGTAGTTCTACTTATCATCCGTCCACTAACACTCTCTGCAACATCTTTCTAGCCTTCTTTTTGGGCGGCATTTTGGAGTTGTCTTTTCGCGAAATGCTTGGTAACCGTTCCCGCACAAATGTTTCCGGATTTCATCGAGTGTGTAAACGATATGAGTCCGAATACTCCTGAGTGTAAACAGCTTACCAATCCGAATGAATCCGGAAACATTTACGAATCCGGAAACTTTTGCTCTAGTGTAAACGTAGTCTTAGTAAGAGCGTAAAAACCAACGTAGGACGAAACTTCCTCAACCTTATTATAAGCATTTTGCAGCCTCCAACAAGCTACACAAACTTTTTAATAGAAACACTGTGAAAGTTTATAGCTGTATGGACAATATGAAAAGTATAGTGAACAGACATAATTCCCGCATCCTCTCGAAAGTGAACTAGATTAATAAGAAAAGCGCATGCAACTGCAGAATCAAAGAAAAGTGCCCCTATCAGGAAACTGCTTGGTCGCAAATGTCGTGTACAATGCTGAGGTCACCGCAACCGACATTATGGAGAAGAAACTCTATATCGGTATGGCAGCATATCAGTTTAAACAGCGGTACAATAACCACTCAAAGTCTTTTCGTGACCCGAAATACTCAAAGGAGACCGCACTTAAACACCACATTTAGGACTTAAAGGGAAAAAATCGTGAATTTATTGTGAAATGGTCAGTCTTAAGACGTGGACGCGCATACGAAAGTGGAGGTAAACGCTGCAACCTTTGTCTGAAGAAACGTTGTGTATCATGAAAGCAGATAAAGAACACCTAGACTCAACAAAAGAACTGAGATCTTTTCTAAGTGCCGACACAAGATTAAATTTCAAATTAACGGCCTGAAACGCATCATTACACGCAAAACACATGACGTCACGCACAATATAAACGAATGGTTGCACCGAATCTTAATCGGTTGTGTAAAGATCGTCAAACGGCGTGAAACTCCGAGTAACAACAAAGATTTAAGTTTTTAGAACTATCTAGTATCTGTATATCTATCTGTCTTTCTATCTGTCTATCTATCTGTCTGTCTATCTGTCTGTCGGTCTATCTGTCTGTCGGTCTATCTGTCTGTCGGTCTATCTGTCTGTCGGTCTATCTGTCTGTCGGTCTATCTGTCTGTCTGTCTATCTATCTATCTATCTATCTATCTATCTATCTATCTATCTATCTGTCTGTCTGTCTGTCTGTCTGTCTGTCTGTCTGTCTGTCTGTCTGTCTGTCTGTCTACCTACTGTATCTAAAGGGCTCCGCTGGAAACGTCAGTATCCCGTCAGTATCCCGTCCTATTGTTCTCTATTGTTTTGTCGGCATGTTTTGCCGCCGTATGACATCATCGTTGGTTAAGATCCTAGTGATTTGAATTTAAGTCTGGTTGTAGAAAATTTATAATATCCTGTTCTTTAGATTCTCTAAATAGTCGGTTTGTGTTCTGACATTGATAGATCGGCATTATTTTGAATTCTCCATTGTTGCATCGACATCGTGTTAGATGTTCGCTCACCGCTAAATGTCTATATCTCTCGTGATTGATTTGTTGAATGATTGAATGATTGATTGATTGAATGAATGAATGATTGAATGATGATTTTATTATATTTAAACAGGGTATTCTCGTCACCAACAAGGTGTTTTTCAGAGAAGCCCTGTATTGAGTAATACAATAAAATAATATAAACTACAAAATGATATAAGCATTAGGAAAGTAACAACAAGTAAAATAGTATAAAATACAAAAAACATAGCATGCATTAATAACTACATATAGATTAAAATAACTTGCGTTTAAAAGACAGTAACGAGGTTGAGTTACGTATATCCTGTTCCAGAGAGTTAAAATCATTTGAAGCTTGATAAGACAATTTCTGTTTCCCCCAATTAGTTTTGGGTCTTGACAAATGTAAATGTGATTTGCTTCTGGTATTATGAGTATGTATATTACTATTAAGAGTTAAGTTAAAATTATAGGCAATTAAGTTATTAATACATTTAAAAATTAGAATACAGCGATGTGCATGTCGTCGATGGGATAGGGGTTTCCACTTCAAGGTTGCAAGAGCTTGACTAGCAGATGACATAGACGGTGCATCAATGATCAATTTTGCGGCCTTGTTTTGTAAAACTTGAAGGGCATCCATTAATGTTTTGTTATTCTTGTCTCCCCAAATAAAATCAGAATAGTCAAAAAGTGGGAGAACTCTGAATTATAAATGGTTTTGCGAGAGGTAACAGGCAATACATGTTTGACTCTTCTTAATAGCCCCAGACGTTGCCTGACTTTGGACATCAGGTTATCAACATGATCATGCCAGGACAAATCGTCGCTGAGAGTAATTCCAAGATACTTATAGGAATGTTCACGTACAAGAGCTTTTTCATTAAGAAAAATAGATATGTTGCTGAAGAACTTCAAACGACGACTGCTTCCAAATAAGACAAACTTAGACTTTGTGTAATTTAGTGTGAGGAGGTTATCATTAAACCAATGAGACGCAGCTTTGAGGTCTTCATTTAGGTTGAATTCGATGTCTTGAGATGATTTGGCTGAATAATAAATAAGAGTATCATCGGCATATTGCATTATTTTGCAATGCTTGATACAATTTGGCAAATCATTAACGTATACTAAAAAAAGTAAAGACCCCAAGATGCTTCCTTGAGGCACACCAACAGTTGTTCTCTGTGCAGCGTAACTCTTTTCCGCAAATGTTCTGTTTGGCCGATGTAAAAACTGTGACATTTAACGCATATATATATATATATATATACAAACATCATCACAGTCAATATATATATATATATATATACATCATCACAGTCAATATATATATATATATATTTTAAGACCAAACCGGGACCAGTTGCGAAAAATGCAACTTAGCGGCCTTCCGGCTGGAATTGAACCCGCGACCCTGCGATTGCTAGTGCAGTGCTCTGACCACTGAGCTACGGAAGCCGTTGCCGAGAGCCTAGTCACGAGTTCTGTATATATGGTGGTAATGCCGGGATAAGATTCTGGGTATATTATAGGTAATATTTGGCATTTCACTCGATCAAACTACATGTTGAAAGGATTTATGGTGAAGGAAAATTTCGAGTGTTGGAATACATACATTTTAAGACCAAACCGGGACCAGTTGCGAAAAATGCAACTTAACGGCCTTCCGGCTGGAATTGAACCCGCAACCCTGCGATTGCTAGTGCAGTGCTCTGACCACTGAGCTACGGAAGCCATTGCCGAGAGCCTAGTCACGAGTTCTGTATATATGGTGGTAATGCCGGGATAAGATTCTGGGTATATTATAGGTAATATTTGGCATTTCACTCGATCAAACTACATGTTGAAAGGATTTATGGTGAAGGAAAATTTCGAGTGTTGGAATACATACATTTTAAGACCAAAAATATATTGTGTTGGAATATATACATTTTAAGACCATGCCAAGACCAGTTGCCTCTATGTTGCATGGTCCCGGCTTGGTCTTAACATGTACATGTATATATTCCAACACTCAAACTTTTCCTTCACCATAAAATCCTTAGAACCTGTAGTTTAATTGAGTGAAATGCCAAATATTACATGTAATATACCCAGAATCTTATCCCAGCATTACCACCACTATATATACAGAACTTGTGACTAGGCTCTCGGCAACGGCTTCCGTAGCTCAGTGGTCAGAGCACTGCACTAGCATCGCAGGGTCGCGGGTTCAATTCCAGCCAGAAGGCCTCCAAGTTGCATTTTTGCAACTGGTCCCGGTTTGGTCTTAAAATGTATATATTCCAACATTCAAAATTGTCCTTCACCACAAAATCCTTAGAATATATAGTAAACTAGTAAACTTAAAAACTTTATTGTTGCTACTCGAAGTTTCACGCTTTATATATATATATATATATATATATATATATATATATATATATATATATATATATATATATATATTATATATATATATATATATATATATATATATATATATATATATATATATATATATATATATATATATATACAGTATACTGTATATATATATACTTATATATATATATATACAGTATATATCTTTTTTTTTCTGCTTCCATGTCATGTGGCTAATGTGAGGTTAATTGATAATTCATATGAACATAAAGCCCTGGATATCATTACAATTTAAGAATATATTCCACTGCATACAATCAATAAAGAATAAAATCACATTACTATTGATATTCTAAACTTACATATTTTCCAAATATCTTCTAATGAGATTCTCTCCATTTAATGGTTGGAATTGGGCTGTCCATCTGCATCTTTTTTGTGAGATAGCTGTAGCAATTGGTGAGCAACATTTAAACCTTGTATAAAATTCAAAAAAAACAGAAAAAAG
This sequence comes from Chrysogorgia sp. JL179-B06, assembly GCA_035772405.1. Classification (NCBI taxonomy): domain Eukaryota; kingdom Metazoa; phylum Cnidaria; class Anthozoa; order Scleralcyonacea; family Chrysogorgiidae; genus Chrysogorgia; species Chrysogorgia sp. JL179-B06. The sequence goes on along the minus strand of JAYKKM010000035.1, from coordinate 6,063,772 downwards.
TTCACTTCTGTGAAAAGTTACGGTAATTGTTTCAAATAAATTATATAAATTAAAATTAGACATGCAAGATCTTGGTAATTATCACAGAAGATGCAAAACCTAGGTATAATTATAGAATTGGATTGCAGAACGTATATAAGTTCAGGAAAGGGAGAATCTTTACGTCATTTTCAAAAGTCATCTCATGTCAAAATGACTTGATACTATGCCTTTATGCCAAAAATAATATATAAGTTTTCTTGTCCATAATGCCAATAAATATCCAGGAAAACCTTCCTATATATTCCTGAAAGTAATTTGGTGGTGAGGAGATTGTGTGTACCGCCAAGTACTTCATACCTATAGTCATTCATATTTAATTATTTTTCATCCTAAACGATTTCATATCAGCTGTTACCTTTTGCAAGAATAGTGGTTCATATGCACCACCAGGGTGCTTCTCCATACTTTCTTTCCGGGTTCAAGAAAGCATCATTCAGGGACGACAGCACAGATCATACATGCTTTATTTGAAAGATCAATTTTTGCAACAAGAATGCAATGCTGACCATCTTAAGAAAAATTAAACAGTAATAAATTATAATTAGGGAGCATTCAAGTTTCTTACAAACTTGATTTCTTTGAAATAAAAAATAGATCATAGTCCTACATAGAGGTAAACTTGATTGTTCGATATTACATGGGGATGTTGTTGTAAGAAATTGGCATTCAATTTATGTTTCTCTCAATTTTGGTTGTAAAAGTGCTATGTCAGCTGCAAAAACAGTAATAGACTGAGCACTTAACACACAATATACAAACATTGTTTTACTGCAAATAATACCCTTCTTGTTCACGTGCAGTAAGTTAGTAATGCCCGTCTCTGATATAAGTTTTCCAATACAAAGTGACTTGTATTTAAAAGAATGACAAAAACACAGAAAAGTTAAAACAATGTTAAAAATAAATGGAATAATAAAACAATTATTGCATGAACTTGGTTATCACAAAATATCATGATTTGTCATTGTCTCGATTAGGTCAAATGGCAAATAATTGATAACTGATTTGGCAATAATTTTGGAAAATAATCTGCTCACCACTGACAAATTACAATGTTTTGCTCAACCTTGTCTTGCAGGACAAAGATGACTGGACATATCACAAAGCCCAAGCTCGTTGTGTGGCCATTTGTGTTTATATTGGAATTTGTTTGATTTGTCAAAATTAGAGGATATTTTCATCAATTATTTGCAGTTTATTGTTACAATATAATGAAATAATGTGTAATTATATCTACCATAAGGTATGTCATGTGTGATCGGTAATATTTTGAACATTTACAGTGCGAAAATATAATGGCCATATATATAACCATATATTAAATTTGTTCATATCGAACATCATATAATATCTTTATTGTATCGGTATGTTCATCCTTGTAAAACTTGGCACCATTCTGTTCATTATATCACAAACAGGTTTGAATTATAATGATTCATTATTAATTGATTCATTATTAATCATTATTAATAAACAGAATGGTCAAGTATCGCCATTATGTTTTCACACTGTAAATATTCTAAATGTTACCAAACACTCAACAGACACACACATACACCTTATAATTTCATTATATTGTAACAATAAACTGCAAATATTAGATCAAAATATCCTCTAATTTTGCAAAATCAAATAAATTCCAATATAAACACAGATTGCCACACAACAAGCTTGGGCACACTGTGGACATATCGAGACACCGCACATTACGCACATAAGCGAGATGATTTCTGGCTCACGCGTTTATATAGGAAAATTCATCCCGCTTACCGAGTGATTTCAAGTGTTTCAAATGCCAAACAATAGACGGCGTCGGCATCCCTTTGAAAATTCATCTCGGTAAGCGGGCTGCGAGTGTTCATATGCTCGTTCATATGCATGAGAAATTTTTCATCCTGCTTACCGAGATCTCGCCTCTCTCAAGCGAGATCTCGCTAACCGGCCTGGCCCGCTTGTCCATATTAACGGACGGAATTTTTAACAACAATATAACTACGCGGTGAGATCTCGCTTGCCGAGCTAGCCCGGTATTAACCGGGCTATAGCTCGCCTCCCATATAAACAGCCCTGAGCCTCAATCATGAAATAAGTCCGTTAATTACCTCGAACGTCGGGATGTATGCGATATAAATACAGTCCTCGCGCACTACCCTCGTTCTCGGTAATTATTAAACTCTTACATAAAAGTCATATGGCTGCACTAAATATAGCACTAACTATCGCACCAAATGGTCTGCTTCTTGCCGACCAAGTCATTGTACTTTCGAACTTCAACTGGAATAAAATTTAATATTCGATATGTAAATATTATGTTATTTTGTTGTCCCGGTGGCTCAAATACAAAGAACGTTTCAGATCAAATCGGCACTCACCTTGATTACATTCTTTGCCTCGTGGTTGCCTTTTCGGTAGAAATAATTCTCCATAGAACACTTTTTCTTCAGAGGTTCTCCATTGACAAAGACGATAGATTTACGTCCTTCGCGAATTATACTACATTTCTGCATTCCAGGCATTTTAGAAAATCTAACTATTGGAGACAAATTGAAAGTGGCTAGTCGAACAAAGCAGTCGAAACAGACGCTTTGTGATCAGGTTTCAAATAACATGTCAAACTTTGTTCGAGCGACCAATCACATTTGAGAAGAAGGTTTCCCTTGGTGTCAGCTGGCGCCTGATGCTTTTTCAGTCATTTCCTGTTGCGCCAAATCTGCAGTTTGTGTGTTGCTGACAAAAATAACACACATGCAGCGGCTATATACGGATAGAATATTGTCTCCATCTTCTGCGGTGTTTTCTTCGCCTGTAAGCCTTTGGTTTAACAAGTGGATCTGATGTTGCGAGTTCGCCAGTGCTGTTTTTCCCTTCGGCTTCTGCTTTATGGGGAACTGTCATCGCCTTGTTTTCGACCAGGAAATTCCCAAGTCGGGATTGAATCGTCTCAAAGTCAATTCTCGCTCTGGGTTTGATATCTGCGTCGCCATTCGTGATGAAATATCTGCATCGCCATTCATTATGTGATATCTGCGTCACCATCCAAATCAACAAATATCTCGACAGAAATCATATCCGATTCTCGATGTAGCGGTAAGAATTTAAAGGATCATTTTAGCAACTTGACACTGACAAGTTATTTTTAAAATTGTCGGACGAATAATCATGGCCACACAGTGTCCATCACACACAATTTGTAGGGATATTTATGAGATATTTAGTGTTAGGAATATGCCTTGATGGTTTTTTGTATCCACGGCGTTGTTTATATAAATACCGAAGTGTTTCATTATTTCATCAATTATTTTAATTATGATACTTTCATTTAGTATTTATAGCGACAAGCGTTCCCATCGTTCGTAAAACGAATTTCTACATTTTATCATACGCGGGCAAGGAAAATGTATAGAAAGCCGACAAAAACTCTTCGAGTTCCAATGAGTAAGTTTACGGACATTTGTTTGCTTTTTGCATGTCATTATTATCAATGTAAATCTTATCAGCGTTGGTTCCCGCGTGCGAGCCAGCGTGTTTTTTCCAGCGTAAATATGAAAGACATTTGCTAAGTGTCGATAAACTGTAGTAAGTAGAGAGTCTAGAAATTCGTTTTACGAACGATGGGAACGCTTGTCGGAATCGTGTGGCGTGCTGAGATTGTATATTCACATTAGATATTAAGAAATGAAGAAAAACTAGGAAAATCTTTGTCCAAGGTACAAAAATGGACAAAACTTGTTAGAAAACCTCCTCAATCATTAAATAAGAAAGTTATTGAACCGACATTGGTCAATTAGTTGTTTATAAAACTCGGATCTACTGTGCTGAGATGGTATTTCGAATTGTGTAAATCAATAAATGTAATCGAATATTAACGAGCATTCCAAGCAAGCGTCTTATCTTAATAAAACGATTGATGACTTTATACATCCAGACACTGTTATTGACTACGGTATTTTACATCCGAAGCTTGTTTTTATCCCTCTCACGTCTTTGCGAGTACGCGCCGTCCTGAACTGAAGACGTAGAAATTATCAAACCGCCGTTGTAAACGGAACGAAGTTGATTTCTGTGGGAAGTTTTGGAATCAGAAATTTTTATTCCGAATTGATGTTTTGCATGGATTGACGTCGGTCAAAATAGCCGTATTTCTGCAGGAAGTTTACTTTGGAATTTGACGTCCGTCAAAATAGCCGTATTTCTGCGGGAAGTTTTGGAATCACAAATTCTGATTCCGAATTGATGTCCGTCAAAATAGCCGTATTTCTGCGGGAAGTTTAATTTGAAGTCAGAAATTCTGATTCCGAATTCACGTACATCAAAATAGCTATATTTCTGCGGGAAGTTTTGGAATCAGAAATTCTGATTCCGAATCAGCCTGCGTACAGACGCTCGCGGGCGCAAAAAGGCGGCGCTATAGACTATGACGTAGCTAATTCCGAATTGACGTCCGTCAAAATAGCCGTATTTCTGCGCAAAGTTTAATTTGGAATCAGAAATTCTGATTCCGAATTGACGTCCGTCAAAATAGCCGTATTTCTGCGCCCGACTGCGGGAAGTTTTGGAATCAGAAATTCTGATTCCGAATTGACGTACATCAAAACAGCCGTATTTTCTGATTCCGAATTGATATCCGTCAAAATAGCCGTATTTCTGCGCCCGACTGCCGGAAGTTTTGGAATAAGAAATTCTGATTCCGAATTGACGTCCATCAAAATAGCCGTATTTCTGCGGAAAGTTTAATTTGGAATCAGAAATTCTGATACCGCATTGACGTCCGTCAAAATAGCCGTATTTCTGCGGAAAGTTTTGGAATCAGAAATTCTGATTCGGAATTGACGTCCATCAAAATAGCCGTATTTCTGCGGAAAATTTAATTTGGAATCAGAAATTCTGCTTCCGAATTGACGTCCGTCAAAATAGCCGTATTTCTGCGCCCGACTGCGGGAAGTTTTGGAATCAGAAATTCTGATTCCGAATTGACGTACATCAAAATAGCCGTATTTCTGCGGGAAGTTTAATTTGGAATCAGAAATTCTGATACCGCATTGACGTCCGTCAAAATAGCCGTATTTCTGCGCGAAGTTTTGGAATCAGAAATTCTGATTCCGAATTGACGCCCATCAAAATAGCCGTATTTCTGCGGGAAGTTTTGGAATCAGAAATTCTGATTCCGAATTGATGTCCGTCAAAATAGCCGTATTTCTGCGGAAAGTTTTGAAATTTCTGTAGTTCTGCGGAAAGTTTAATTTGGAATCAGAAATTCTGATCCATCAAAATAGCCGTATTTCTGCGGGAAGTTTTGGAATCAGAAATTCTGATTCCGAATTGACGTCCGTCAAAATAGCCGTATTTCTGCATGCAGTTTTGGAATCAGAAATTCTGATTCCGAATTGACGTCCGTCAAAATAGCCGTATTTCTGCGGGAAGTTTTGGAATCAGAAATTCTGATTCCGAATTGACGTCCGTCGAAATAGCCGTATTTCTGCGGGGAAGTTTAATTTGGAATCAGAAATTCTGATTCCGAATTGACGTCCGTCCAAATAGTCGTATTTCTGCGGGAAGTTTTGGAATCAGAAATTCTGATTCCGAATTGACGTCCGTCGAAATAGCCGTATTTCTGCGGGGAAGTTTAATTTGGAATCAGAAATTCTGATTCCGAATTGACGTCCGTCCAAATAGTCGTATTTCTGCGGGAAGTTTTGGAATCAGAAATTCTGATTCCGAATTGACGTCCGTCAAAATAGCCGTATTTCTGCATGCAGTTTTGGAATCAGAAATTCTGATTCCGAATTGACGTCCGTCAAAATAGCCGTATTTCTGCGCCCGACTGCGGGAAGTTTTGGAATCAGAAATTCCGATTCCAAATTGACGTACATCAAAATAGCCGTATTGTTTTGGAATAAGAAATTCTGATTCCGAATTGACGTCCATCAAAATACCCGTATTTCTGCGGAAAGTTTTGGAATCAGAATTGACGTCCGTCAAAATAGCCGTATTTCTGCATGCAGTTTTGGAATCAGAAATTCTGATTCCGAATTGACGTCCGTCGAAATAGCCGTATTTCTGCGGGGAAGTTTAATTTGGAATCAGAAATTCTGATTCCGAATTGACGTCCGTCCAAATAGTCGTATTTCTGCGGGAAGTTTTGGAATCAGAAATTCTGATTCCGAATTGACGTCCGTTGAAATAGCCGTATTTCTGCGGGGAAGTTTAATTTGGAATCAGAAATTCTGATTCCGAATTGACGTCCGTCCAAATAGTCGTATTTCTGCGGGAAGTTTTGGAATCAGAAATTCTGATTCCGAATTGACGTCCGTCAAAATAGCCGTATTTCTGCATGCAGTTTTGGAATCAGAAATTCTGATTCCGAATTGACGTCCGTCAAAATAGCCGTATTTCTGCGCCCGACTGCGGGAAGTTTTGGAATCAGAAATTCCGATTCCAAATTGACGTACATCAAAATAGCCGTATTGTTTTGGAATAAGAAATTCTGATTCCGAATTGACGTCCATCAAAATACCCGTATTTCTGCGGAAAGTTTTGGAATCAGAATTGACGTCCGTCAAAATAGCCGTATTTCTGCATGCAGTTTTGGAATCAGAAATTCTGGTTCCGAATTGACATCCGTCAAAATAGCCGTATTTCTGCGGGAAGTTTTGGGAATCATAAATTCTGATTCCGAATTGACGTCCGTCAAAATAGCCATATTTCTGCGGGAAGTTTTGGAATCAGAAATTCTGGTTCCGAATTGACGTCCGTCAAAATAGCCGTATTTCTACAGGAAGTTTAATTTGGAATCAGAAATTCTGATTCCGAATTGACATCCGTCAAAATAGCCGTATTTCTGCAGGAAGTTTTGGAATCAGAAATTCTGATTCCGAATCGACGGGCGTCAAAATAGCCGTATTTCTGCGCCCGACTGCCGAATTGATGTCCGTCAAAATAGCCGTATTTATTCGCGAAGTTTAATTTGGAATGGCAGAAATTCTGATTCGGAATTGACGTCCGTCAAAATAGCCGTATTTCTGCATGCAGTTTTGGAATCAGAAATTCTGGTTCCGAATTGACGTCCGTCAAAATAGCCGTATTTCTGCATGCAGTTTTGGAATCCGAATTGACGTCCGTCAAAATAGCCGTATTTCTGCGGGAAGTTTTGGAATCAGAAATTCTGATTCCGAATTGACGTCCATCAAAATAGCCGTATTTCTGCGGGAAGTTTAATTTGGATTCCGAATTGACATCCGTCAAAATAGCCGTATTTCTGCAGGAAGTTTTGGAATCAGAAATTCTGATTCCGAATTTACGGTGGCCCAGAAGGGACAACACTGCAAACAAAATAAACAATGCAAACAAAATATCACCGCACTGCAAACAATATAAAACACTGCAAACAAAATATCAACACACTACAAACAAAAATATATACACACTGCAAACAAAATATCAGCGCACTGCAAACAAAATATCAGCGCACTGCAAACAAATAATATACACACTGCAAACAAAATATCACAGCACTGCAAACAAAATATGAACACACTGCAAACAAAATATCATCGCACTGCAAACAAAATATGAACACACTGCAAACAAAATATCATCGCACTGCAAACAAAATATCATCGCACTGCAAACAAAACTGTAGAAACCATGCGTGCGCATGTTCCAACGGAGCAATCGGCTGTGAAGCGTGTCAAAATGGCGTCGTCGTTGAAAGAAGCAATTCGTTCCGCTGTGAAAGAAACTTTGAAAGAAGAGTTCTCTGTCGCTTTCAATGATCACAAAAACAATTCAGAAGGCGAGAGCAGTGATTGTAGTGCGAAGCAAGCCAGGAAAACACTCTCCTTTGAAGAATTTTATAAGCAGCGAGAAAGCGACCGTCAAAAAGGATTCCAGCATACGGCTACGAAAAAGAAGAAGAAAGAACCCTCATCATCTTCCACATCGACGTCGAAAACATCTAAGAAAGTTCAAGATGTTGAAGTAAAGGTTGGTCTTGCTGCTTGGACTGATGGTGTTTTGAAATCGCGTCGTGGAAAGACTCACACGGTTAAAGTAAAATCAAACGCTACAAGAGAAGAAATAATCGCAGAGGCAGTAAAGAAGCACGCCAGTTTTGACCAGAGCTTTGATGATTTTCCTCCTTACGTTCTGCTTTACCCAGATTTCAGAGAGGTTTTCTTTATTCCTGGAACATTAGATGATTTTACATTATCAGTCTACAAGGAAGCCATCGGTAAGGAGTACAAACGCTTGACATTCTTTCTTGTTCAACAAGACGAGTTTAATAGGAAGTTGGATGAGTCGTCTGATCCAGAGTCAGAGAGCAATGATCTCCCTGATGGGCAAATGCGTGTGGATAAATATGCAATCCAAACAGCGGCCGGTGCCTTGGATCCACAGAGTAGCACAGGAACTGATTTGGAGAAAGGAGGTACATATCAAATTATATTTGTACTTGTATTATTTTATGTTTGCCTACGGAAAATCCAACTTTCACACCGGAAGTGATTGATCATATTTAGTTCCTGGAAAACGAGAGCTATTCTGAGTAACTAGGTAAGTGATCATCAGTTTTCCAATTAATTGGCCGATGGCAGGTAATATAGGCTCTTGAATAATCAGTTCAGCAAACTGATTTTTTAATATCGGCTCGCCTCTACTCTTGGTGATTCGGATAGTCACGGATACCTGGAGCTCACCAAACATACATCGCCATTTTCGCCATCATTGGCTTGAGCATGCAATGCATGACCCTGAGTCTCACTATTTAAAAATTCCTATTAGTGTTTTAATACTAATGATACCACTGTTATTTCATGTCACTAGCAGTTCTACTGTACAATGTAAATGTCCAGTTTTCATCAAAAAATATTTTTCTTATAACTTTATAGATTTCCCAGAATCTTTGATGTCATTTGCTATTAATGAGAGCCAGATAGAGATACCATGGAACCCACAAGATATATGTGAAATAGAAATTGTGGACGAAGAGCAAAAAGAGCAAATAATTTTGGATCCGAAGACCCTGGAAGAGGCATTTACAGCTACCTTACAATCATATCCTGCTAAACAGTTCACTACAATTGAAGTTACTAGAAAAAATATTGTGGAAAAGACATTTCAGTGTCTTGAAGATGAGTGTGTTGAAGCAAGGATTGTAGTTAAATTTATTGGAGAGGATGCTGTAGATACAGGGGGAGTAATGAGAGAGTTTTTTTTCAGAGTTTTTTCGAGGTTTTCTACTGTGTGCCAATATAGTTCGTGGCATATATCCAAACATCACTTTTCGGCATAACTTAGATGGGCTACGAAAGGGTATTTATGAATTGTTTGGAAAGCTTGTTGCTGTTGCATTAGTCAATGGTTGCCCAGGGCCTCACTTTTTTTGCCCACTTCTAGCAAGTTACATGCTTGATGTTCAACAAAACCCATCACTAGATGAAGTACCCCCAGATTGTGAGTTTCTTGCTCAAATTAAGAAAATTTCTGAGTCTTCTGATGAAGAATCATTTTCTAATGCAGTTGGTGATTTTTCAGAGCGCTTTGACATGGGTTATACAAAAGCAGTTTTAAAATTGCAAGACAAAAAGGAGCTTGTTAATACATGCATTAAACATATTATTATTAGTAGCGTTGCGGAAGAGATATACAGTTTTAAGAAAGGGCTGTCTCAATTTGGAGTTTTGGAAAATTTGCAGAAATTTCCAGAAGTCGGAATTTCTTCATTGATGCATTGTGAAGTCTCAGTTGAGGATGTAAAGTGTTGCTTTAAACCGGTTTATTCTCCATTAGGCTCAGAAAACCATTCCAAAGAAACAGAGATTACATTTAAATGGCATCAGTTTTTAAAGAGGGTGAACAGGGGGAAAATGCAATGTAATGTTTATCCGTTTCCTAACGAGGACGCATTAAACAGTCAGGCGTCTTGTGTAAAGTGTGAAGTGAAAGTCCTCAGTTTAAGTGATGTTCTGCAATTTGGGAGTGGGTCCAGATATCCAAACTTTTGTGGGCAGTTAAAGTTTGATCATGATGTTGAGAGTGTTGGAGTTGGGAAAAGAGTTGTAGGTAACACATGTTTTTGTACAATCACAATACCTGTAAATCTTAGATATTGCTGTGACACATCAGTGTTTGGCCATAATTTAATGGCCGACATGTTTGAAAACTATGGTTTTGGACTGCCATGATTGCTACCAGTTATGTAACTACCTAGTTACAGTAAGTACTTATAACTATTTGAACTCGTGTTTCTGTTATTTTGTTAAATAATCTTATTTACTGAGAGACGTTGTTGAGTTCTTTTAACATTAACACTTAAAATATCAATAAAGTTCTTTATCATCTTGACTTGTTACATTTTGTGTGTACTGTAGTTTACTAAAAGTGTACAGTTTGATAAGAGCTAGACTAATTTATTGTGATTTATAGAAAAGTTTCAGAGCACGGAATGATATCCTTTTGTCTAGGCTACATTGCCTTTTGCAAATTGAACAAGTCTTCGAAAAAGAACACCGGCCTCATGGATAGATGATGGATATGCCAAACCATTTTCTGTCATAACATATTGAAAATAGTCAGACCATATTGTTTCTGCATCTTCATCGTCTGTCTCCAATCTGTTTTCCAGTTCACTAACTTTTTGTGGAGAAACGCTCTTCAAACAGTCGACTTTTCCAAATTCTTCTGGAAGAAAGTACATAATATCGGGTACACCCGCCACGACAGCATGCTTTGACTTTCTGATGTAATGGGAGTTGTGATAATCTTTTACTTTTTCGAGATCAGATTGTAGGACACCAGCAAAGCTAAACCAAATAGCTTCTCTTTCTACCTCACAGGTAAGGTCAAGCAGATATGATTCATGCAGATCTTTCAAAAAATCAATCCACCAGCCAGATCGTTGTTTTCTGAACGATGACCAAAAACATTCTATCCTTTGGTTACGAGTGCTTGTCACATACCTGTGTGCTTTTGAGGCAGCGTATTCGTCATCTGCGTCTGAGCGTAAATAACATTGCATTCCGGCAACAATGCCGTTTTCAGTTCCCATATCCGTGTCGGCTCGAGCTGGACATCCTCGAGCTGCTTTGACAGCTTCAACAAAGTATCTCGCTATTGTTCTTGGATTTTTATTTGATCTCTGAACCTTAAGCCAGATAATTTTGCGACTGAAGCCATCTATACATCCGTGTATACAGAATCCGTATGGCTTCAATTTGTCGTACCCGTCTAAATGCCATGCGAAATTCGGACCATGGGACAGGTATGTACGACGGTGAAAACAACGGCGTTTTCTATCTTCAACTCCAACGGGATCAATTTCTTTCAAAACAGACGCCACAAAACTCCTCGGTACGTGAATATGATGTCGCAATCGAAGAATGTGCCACATGGTACGGTAGCCATTAAGCTGATCTGGACCAAGTCGAAGTTCTCTTAACATAATTTCTTTGGCATGATCAAGAAGTTCGTTGTCAATACCTTGCCGCCTTCTAAGACCAAAGCTGTGTAAACGGCGCTTCAGGGTTCGTTCATGCATTGTAATCTCATGGTGCTTCCCCAACATCAACACAATTTGTTTGTTAGTCAAGCCTCTATGGAAGTAATGTTCGACAATACTTCTTTCATTTCCGTGTGGTAATTCATATTGCAATCCACTGAGCTCATTTGCGTTCTCTGCTTCGGAAGACATTTCAATTATGAATCAGCTCAACTATAGGTCTATATTTCCATCCCAATTAAGGCCACTCTTTTCACTTCTTCATTCCTCGGTTCTCCAATAGTTATTACGTTTGCATTGTGTCGATATTTTATTTGCAGTGTGTTCATATCGTTTTATTTGCCTTAGTGATATTTTGTTTGCAGTGCGCTTTTTTTCTGTTTGCAGTGTGTTCATATTTTGTTTGCAGTGCGATGATATTTTGTTTGCAGTGTGTTCATATTTTGTTTGTAGTGCTGTGATATTTTGTTTGCAGTGTGTATATTATTTGTTTGCAGTGCACTGATATTTTGTTTGCAGTGCGCTGATATTTTGTTTGCAGTGTGTATATATTTTTGTTTGTAGTGTGTTGATATTTTGTTTGCAGTGTTTTATATTGTTTGCAGTGCGGTGATATTTTGTTTGCAGTGTTTTATATTGTTTGCAGTGCGGTGATATTTTGTTTGCAGTGTTTTATATTGTTTGCAGTGCGGTGATATTTTGTTTGCATTGTTTATTTTGTTTGCAGTGTTGTCCCTTCTGGGCCACCGTACGAATTGACGTCCATCAAAATAGCCGTATTTCTGCTGGAAGTTTAATTTGGAATCAGAAATTCTGATTCCGAATTGACATCCATCAAAATAGCCGTATTTCTGGAGGACGTTTTGGGATCAGAAATTCTGATTCCGAATTGATGTGTCCATCAAAATAGCCGTATTTCTGCGGAAGTTTTGGAATCAGAAATTCTGATTCCGAATGAAATTCTGATTCCGAATTGATGTGCGTCTAATGAAAGCCCGTATTTCTGGGGAAAGTTTGGGAATTAGATTTTCTGATTCAAATTTTTGGATGTAATTAACACTAAGCATAGTTTCTCAGTATGTAAATGAATATTTTGAACTATTTGTGCAGAATTTTTTTAAAAATCACAACATTTGATAATATTCACTTTTAAAATGGGAAATTATTCAAAATATTGTTAGTGAGTATGTATTTATGCAAACTAGCGCAGTCAGAAATAGACAGTTTGCATAAAATGCAAATAATTGTCGAGCTACATATGTATAACCTTGATGTTTTCATTCACCATTACCTAACGCCCAGTTTATGCAAACAGCTTTTTAATAATATTTTCCGCAAATTTGTAAATATATTTTAAAAAGTACGATAAAAATATTTTTTTCTCCAAAAGTAATTGTTATTGTCTAAAACGTAGATACAGAATGACAAATATGAGGCTTTCCCATTGATTTATGCGGAATTTCCTTATTTGGAATTTCCCAAATTAGTTTGGAACGCGTTAATTGATTACTTTAGTCAATCTGTAACAGTATATGAACACCTGAATATAGAATATCAACTTATAGCCTCAAATTTATTTGAAAACGTTGTAGTCATCAGAGGTGATCTAGGACACATTCATAAATGTCGATCTAGTTTTTTTTATTTAAAGACCAATACAGCCAACCAATATAAATCAATTGATATTAGTTAGCGGGTTTTAACATGTATGTGTTAATTTCAATGAATTCGTATTAAATTTATAATGAATTTGTTTGTACCAAAATAATTTTTCAAGAACGAACTTTGAAGCAAAGTTTAAAATTGACTGATGTTCGGCATTTTCTTCAGGTACAGTATAGTTAATGTACGAGCTAATGTTAACTATAGTTCTTCTGTGTAATTTATACTTCTTGTATAATAACATTAGGCGTATCAGAAAGTATCTTAATAGGGAGACACTAATACATACTTTTATCATATCTAGTCGTGTGGATTATTGCAATAATTTGTTATATACAGTCTACCCAATTGTCAACTAAGCAAAACTGCACGTGGCTAATTATATCAGTCCCCCACCGCAGAGATTCCACGAGGCCACCAATATTACTTCACAGATTACAATACTTCTTGAAAAGGGCATTATTATTGAGAGCTCGTCTGAGCCTGACCAATTTGTCTCAACTGTTTTTGTTAGAGAGAAGAAAGATGGGACATTCAGAATGATACTTAATCTGAAAGAATTAAATAAAGTGGGCTAACTATAACCACTTTAAGATGGATTCTATCCAGTTAGTTAAGACATTTTTATTTCGCCAAGCCTTTACACAGCTTCTTAATTTCAGATATTTTTACTATTTAATTTTTATTAGGCTAGCTAGTGTTGCTAGGATTGTAAATTACTGCAAATTGTAAATTTTTATATAGAATTTCTTAACTCTCGTAAAGCGCATATGAAAATTGTACGATTGGAAAAATACGCAATATACATTAAATAAATTATTATTGACTTAAAGGGACACCCCAAAAACATGTGTTGCTTAAATGAAAGTTCTTTGTCGCCTTACACGAGAATGTGTACTTATTTTCTTCGAATTTTTTTAGTTTTAGAGAAATTTGGTTTTGTTTATCGTATTTCTCCGCCATTTTGTTCTGATTGCGGGCGAATGCGGTCGCTCCCATTAATTTTTGACGTCATAGATAGAACTATAGGGCGATTCTCCCGTCACACATGTGACATTGCTATTCCTTTGGGCTTCACACCACAAAGCCCAAAGGAATAGCAATGTCACGTGTGTGATGGGAGAATCGCCCTATACATAGAAACCTTCATGCACAATAGTGTGAATAGAAATCCTGCACAATAGACTAAGACCACGTTATTGTCATTGTGAAGCTAGGGTTTCTTTGTGTAGTGTTTCTGTCACTCAATGACGTCAAAGATTAATGCGAGCGACCACATTCGCCCCGCAATCAGAACAAAATGGAGGCCTTCAATTTACCAAAAATACAATAAACAAAGCCAAATTTCTCTAGATAAAAGAAAACTAATACTCATTCTCAGATGATTCAGACAGCTTCGATCCTTGTCCGCGACTCAGAAACCGCATTTTCTGAGGATTTGAGTTTGACGATCGTCCTGTATCGTGTGTTCACTTCATACATGCTCCACATTCACTACTAGCAGTGTGTACATTACCATACTAGAAATACGTACCGCGATAACCCCTCGCCCGCCTTTTATACCCCGGTTTTGATTCCCTAGCCATGGTAGTCAGTACGTATTCCTTCTAAGGAGGCGCAAATAGAAGGCATTGACGAGTAAATAGAGTGAATTAACGCGCAAATAGCTGACACGTTGCACCCTCGTAAGGATACGAAGAACTTTCATTTAAGCAACACTTGTTTGAGCGGTGGAATGTCCCTAATCACCGGATAAGTTGAACTTGGATCGCGTTTATTAACATTACAAAATCAATCAAACTTTTCTGAATACTTCCAGTTCATTGTCGATCTTTCGCCACAGACATCTTCAGAGCTAACATTATATCGCAAAAGGTCAAAACCTTCTGATTGCCGGTGAGACGCTCTAACCATTGAACCACCGAGACTCAGATGATTCAGACAGCTTCGATCCTTGTTCGCGACTCAGAAACCGCATTTTCTGAGGATTTGAGTTTGACGATCGTCCTGTATTGTGTGTTCACTTCATACATGCTCCACATTCACTACTAGCAATGTGTACATTACCATACTAGAAATACGTGCCGCGATAACCCCTCGCCCGCCTTTTATACCCCGGTTTTGATTCCCCAGCCATTGTCCACAGGGCCCACAGGGCCCACAGACCGCGTATGACCGGCAGTCATACGCGATAAGGAGGCGCAAATAGAAGGCATTGACGAGTAAATAGAGTGAATTAACGCGCAAATAGCTGACACGTTGCACTCTCGTACCAGCCTCCTAGTTAATTGGATTGTTGCCCATAAGCGCTCGCTCCTCCTCACCCCATAGTAACCAGATACGAATTATTGGCAGACTTCATGAAATAGGTTGTGACCGGATGTAGCAAAGTAAGGCAACATCTGTGATACCAGGTGCAGCTCCCAGTTCGCGGTAAGTTCAGTTTTGATAAATACGCGCAGTATGTCTACCATTTCCATATATTGTAACCAGAGTACGGCTGTTCGACTAGCAACTTTACTGTTATCTCGTTCTTTGCAAACGTGATCTCAGATTTTGTTGAGGACATCTGACGTACTGATTTCTTCTGCAGTCTTCTTATTCTCCGGTTTACACCTTCACTGCCTTTATGGGTGAGGAAAATTCCGTCGTTATGAACACTTTGTTTGCAAATTGCCCAAGGGTTACACTGCTCGTCCATTTTCAAGATGTTTTTTGTCTATAAATAACACCCATACTCAATCAGGATATTGTGTCTGTATTCACTTTGAAACACAATTCGACAGCTATATGGTTGTGCAAGATAAAATTCCTCGTAGTTTCAGTGTTTTTTTAATTTTTGGGAAAGCTAAACGAGCCTAATTAATTTAAGTAGAAAATTCTCAAGGAGTAATTAAAGTGGGATTATAATGTCTAAATGTTGAGCTTATTTAAATTATTCGGCGCGCGAAGAATTTCGTCGCTAATACACGATCAGATTCGAAAATTCCAGTAAACGTCTAGAGTAGAATAGGATTTAGACTTCAGAAATAATATCCAAACGTATTTTAGTTAGTTAGGGGTTACTTACAAAAATAGAAAAATAGCAAGGATTAAATAGTTCACGACTGAAATAAGAACTTTGTGTGAAACAAAAGGTTTCTAGGCGTCGTCTGTGTTTCTTCTTTAGGCACAACAATATTTTTATTTATTCTATTACTTTTTTGATTTTTTAAGAAGTATCAATTTGAACCTGTGAGCAAAGGCGACAATTACGGTTGTGCGTGTATTTGCACAGTCAGCGTTCCCAGACCTTTGCTTCTAGTAGCCCAAGCTAAAAACAACATTTCCTGACAATTCCCTGATCTTGAATTTTTTTTGATTTCTCAGCCTTGACAGTGTATTCCAGGCAAAAAAGCCTTGAAAATTTTAGGTATAATCTTGCATTTCACAGAAAATTGATAAAGAATTTGGCCAGCCTCGTTTCCATGCAGTCGAAAAGCCGATACTCAACTGCTCCAAATAAATCCCGTTTTTCGACATGTTGCCGCAATGGGATTATTGGGGACTTTTGATATGTTATAAAGGAATAATGTCGGAGTCTAAAACCGTTGACATTTCTTCAGTGGGAATTTGTTCCAGGTTGACCATATTTTATTCGTAAAATGACTGGCCTAATTGTGTGACAAGATATTAGCCTTGATGAAAGTCTTTTAAATTATAAACACAAGGTCGAGGCTCGAAAGGCTAATTTATATGCACACAAAAGAATATTATATGGCCGTCATTTTTATGAATTCGGTGTCTGCCCTGGATCTCAAATGCTAAAATTTTCTATCGTGATTTTTGCTTCATTATTAACTGGAAACGGAAAACTAACACAGAATTTGATTCAACTTAAGCTAAAAATTAAGTATTTTGGCTTTTATTTCCTTATCTAAATAATACAGTTTTACCGAACTACAGTAAAGAAACTCAAATATTTTACCTTGTATAATGAATATGTTATTAAAGCTACAACTCTCAAAAGCAAACGTTCTGTAATCAAAAGAAGAATAACAACAACCTTACGTAAGTTAGAGTCATTTTTGTTCGAGTATGGCGCTAAAACGTTAATAAAAGGCTAGTATGTAAACAACCTACTTGACTATTTGCGAGAAGCTGAGTTTTTGAACGATAAATTTCTCGCTCTTGCTCAAGAAAGCGAACAAGAAGGTGTTCTTGATTGGTATGAGGAACAACTGGAGAGAATAGAAGATGCTAAATTGAAAGCTGAAAGCCACCTACGAACGTTCATATGAAACAGGCTCAGTAACTGGATCTAAAATACCACCAAATATACATCGTACGAAATCCAGCTAAAGCAGCTGCAGCCGAGATTAAAGCCAGGCAGTTGGCAGAAGAAGAAAGTAGAAGACAACGAGAGCTTGAAAGGCAATTATTAATTGGAGCTTGATGAAAAGGCAGCAAAGGCTAAAGAAATAGCAGAAAGAGCACGTCTTGAAGCCGAGGAACGACAAAAAAATCCAAGAAGCAAAAAACGAAGTGATTCTCCTAAATGTTGAAGCTGAAATGCTTGAGAATGCCGAAAATGATCCTGAGAGTTTGAAACATATGAATTTGAAACTGTATGAAGTTGACGGTGAGTTTCAAAATAAATCAATGCCAGTAGAAGTTAAAGAACAAGAAACTGAATTAGCAGTACGTATGTGTCGCACGTACGAACTAGTACACAACGTAGCCATCGTTCTGCCATCTGAGTTCTGGCAGCTCAATGGTTAGAGCGTCTAACCGGAGATCATGAAGGTTGCGGGTCAACCTCGTACCTAGGCTCTTCTCAGTGCCCGGAGAGGGAGCGCCCGGGATGGGAGGGGAGTGGAGCGAGGGAAGAGAAGACCCTCTGGTCACGTGACTCCAAGGATATTGGATTATTTTGTAACCTGGCTTATTCTTGCTTATATCATCCGGGGGGCCGGATCGCTGTGAAAACATACCACAGTATATGGATAATTTAAAAATATTACAATTTATTGGAAAGACAGTACGGACTGCAGACAGAAGTTGAAAGATGGTGGATTACTTCGAAAAATACGTTGATTTACGGACATTTGTTGCTGTCATAAGATAAACATTAGGGACTTTAAGATCTACGACGGCAACCTAGGACGGGGACGTCGTTCAAACAAAATAATCTTCATGCGAAACAATAAGAATGAATAATTTTTATTCCCAAGATTTCAACGCCGTTCTCGTTCTGTTTACAACGCCACTGAGAGCATTTTCACGTCTTTAGGACCACGGTAACTCGCGGAGAGATGAGAGACTCACTGATGTGACTTAAGACTGACTTAAACACAGACACTATAATCGTTTTAGGAATATTGAAGTGTTTTGGAGATCATAAAACAAGCTTGGAGTGTCAAATACGCTAGTCAATCGACCGTGGTTTCATTCAAATGCTAGAATTTGTATTGCTTTTACTGCCGTCGCCGTCCTAGGTTGCCGTCGTAGATCTTAAAGTCCCTATGATCAACGCCAGAACAGTTCGAATTTACAATTTTAATACAGTCTGACTATGCCTATTATTTTAAATACTAATCATGTTTATCTTATGACAGCAACAAATGTCCAGTAAATCAACGTATTTTTCGAAGTAATCCACCATCTTTCAAGACTTTTAACTTGTCTGCAGTCCGTACTGTCTTTCCAATAAATTGTAATCTTTTTAAATTATCCATATACTGTTTATACTTTCAATTATAGAAGTTTGTGGTATGTTTTCACAGCGATCCGGCCCCCGGATGATATAAGCGAGAATAAGCCAGGTTACAAAATAATCCAATATCCTTGGAGTCACGTGACCAGCCTTTACCAGGGTCTTCTCTTCCCTCGCTCCACTCCCCTCCTATCCCGGGAGCTCCCTCCCCGGGCACTGAGAAGACCCTGGGTACGAGGTTGGTTGCGGGTTCGATTCCCGTCTGGGGCTCAGGAACATTTTTCTGAGTTTGCGTTAAAGCTTGAGTAGCAAACTATTTACCATATTAAAATAACAAAGCTGCAAGTCACATTTAATATAACAAGAAAAGAGTTATGTGAAACAACCACATCAAAAGCTGAAAAGCCTTCATGTCATAATTCCATGTCTTCGATAGAGCAAATTAATGAAAATTCTACTCCAACTGAAAACTCTACACAAAGTGTTCAACCCCTCTTCGTTGGATAGATTGGCAATCTAAATCTAAATCTTAATCTGTAAAGGTTGCCCATCGGTACAGATATAAAATAATACAAAAATGATGCTAACTACATGTACAGTATATGTAAAATACACTAAAAATAAATAATAAATAAAATGTTCATGCAACTAACTATATATATATATATATATATATATATATATATATATATATATATATATATATATATATATATATATATATATATATATATATATATATATATATATATATATATATATATATATATATATATATATATATATATATATATATATATATATATATATATATATATATATATATATATATATATATATATATATAATATATATATATATATATATATATATATATATATATATATATATATATATATATATATATATTTATATATATATATATATATATATATATATATATATATATATATATATATATATATATATATATATATATATATATATATATATATAACTACAGACGGTACCGTTTCGGCCTATATATATATATATTGCTTAAAATATTGATATATTGATATTGCTTAAAAATGAACAAGATCCGATTCAACTATTCAATGAAAAACATCGCCTTGCCATCGAAGGACGCCTACCGAAGAAGCCTTATTGGAAAAGTAGAAAGTGTGATAAAGAGAATGAGATGGAAAGCCCACTTCTTCCTCCACGGAACCAACAACGCAACCGGCTGCCCCAAGTTTGGCTTAAATTTAAGAAAATGCCCTCCACAGACCATTGAAATGAGAGAATTCGAAGAAGATCTCCTCCGCATGATTGAGAACATTAAGTTTAGAAACGTGAACGACCAATTCCAAGCATCCCTATCAACCGATCTAAAGAAAATTACATCATCACCTAATCTTCTCATTTTTGCCGACAAAACAGAAAACATCTATGAAATGAATCCAGAGAGATACAATCAACTTTTGACAGAGAACATTACGAAAAACTACAAATTAGCAGACAACCAAGTGATCGATGACATCAACCACGAAATGAAAGTAATAGCGAACGAACTTGAAATCGGTGACCGGATCGAAACTATGGCCAAGCGACCAGCCTTCATCTCCCTGAAAGATCACAAAGAAAATTTCAACGTGCAGGTTAATCAACCCGGCCAAAAGTAACCTAGGAAAAGTTAGTAAAGTCATCTTAGACAGAATAAATGCCACCATCCGAACCAGCAGCGGCGTGAATCAATGGAGGAATTCGTCAGCAGTTATCGAATGGTTCAAGAATGTAAACAACAAAAACGATCACGCCTTCCTATCTTTCGACATCGTCGACTTTTATCCGTCCATCACAGAAGACCTGTTAAGCAAAGCGATTTCCTGGGCAAGTAAATATACCACCATTTCTGACCAAGAAATATCCATCATTAAGCATGTAAGAAAATCCCTACTATTCAACGGAGAAAAAGCCTGGGTGAAAAGTAATAACGCATCCATGTTCGACGTAACCATGGGGAGCTACGACGGGGCGGAGATCTGCGAGTTGGTTGGTCTATTTATTCTGGATTCTCTAACCAAAAGATTCGGAAGGGAAAACGTATAGGACTGTACAGAGACGATGGCCTAGCCTTATTAAAGAATGCGTCTGGTAGACGTGCTGACCGAGCAAGAAAAGACCTTACAAACATATTTGAAGAAATCGAGCTCAAAATTATAGCTCAAACCAATCAAAAGACCACTAACTTCCTCGACATCACCCTCAACCTGAACGATGGAAAATTCCACCCCTACCGAAAACCCAACAACGAGCCACTTTATGTCCACAGCCATTCTAACCACCCACCAACGATTATAAAGAAAATTCCATCAATGATCAACAAGCGAATCT